>JASDQU010504098.1:19120-36268 GCA_032191745.1 Picea mariana | reverse complement strand
CTCTCTCTCTCTCTCTCTCTTCTCCAATTGCAACTCTGAAACTTGTTCCTCAATGAACAAGTGAATGTGTGTCTAACTGAGGCATTAGCCTTCTTATTTATACAATTATGGCACATGTGGAAGTGTCTCTTCACTGGCAGGGCCGACTTCTCAATCTGCCAATTATAATTATGTTTTGACCAATCCGCAAAAGGGGATTTGGTCTTTTACAAAATCCGACACGATCAATCCACAATAGGGGATTGATCTAATGAATAATTCCACAATAATAATTAGAATACACTTTTCAGTTACATTATTTCAACATTATTCACCCCTATGATTCTCATTGTGTATTGCTGCTCTATTTAATTTTTTAAGCAATGTTGTAAGAAACTAATGAGGTTTTACTTTATGGCCATTGTTAGTAACATTTCTTGTCCTGGGCACAAGAGTATTCAAGTCTGCAAGTCGCAGGAGAAATGCCCGAGCGCAACATGGAAAAATCTCGTCTCAAGCTTCCAAGCGAGTAAGAGAGCAAAATTATATTGTCGACGGTCCAGATTCATCCATAAGAGCAGATCGACAGATGGCGGGAAATAGCGGTTAGAGGAGTTGCACCGAGATTAGCGCAATGGATAGCGCCCATAATATGTGCAGGAATGGATGGCAGCCGTCCATCCCAAAGGACGCATGGTGCAAGATCAAATCACGTCGGCTTTTCGGCAGTCGCAAGTTCAAAGGGTGAAGGTTTTATGTCATTGTACATCTCGAAACCCCGAATCCCGAAGCATCGAAAGTGCCCAAAGTCAGGCCCGCAGTATCAAGGAGCAGTCTCAGCTGTCCATCTAAAGGGGACACCTGGCGCGCGATTAGGCTCCTCATCTTTTCGCCCATCGCGATTTCGAGACACAAGAAGCAGCTCCGTCATATTCTCGATGCGTGAGGTGTCGGGAGCATCCAGGACTTGGGCCCACAGAATCACCGAGTAAGTTCAGGACCATAAGATCTAAGAGGACGCGCGGCGCCTAATTAAGCCATCTCGGTGTTTCGCTCATGGAGATTGTGATAAGTAATTATTAACTCCTTCCTATTCTCGAAAGTCGAAAGTGCCTTTGAGATTAAAAGCAGGGTCACAGCCCGTGGTCACCGAAAAATAAAAGAACTATGCAAAAGGGGCCAAAGGTGTCGGGTTTCAGTCACATAGAGGCCCCTTATGATCTCCAGGTGCCATAGGAGCCGATCTCCACCCTGTTTCTCGCTGGGAGTAAATGAAGGGGAGGAGGGGTGGTTGAAACTTCTCCTCGTTCATTAAGTATAAGGTATGGGGGGTCTGGAAAGCGATCTTCTCGAGAAGGTTCTATGTACCCATTTTTCCAAAGAAGCCATGTCGAGTCCTCGACTAGCCAGAGGAGGTCTTCACATGCTAACTCGACATTTACTGGCTCAGCTACTCCCCTTGCAGGAGCCATGTGAAGTTAAGGTGGCATATGACAAAGAATACCTGTCCGAATTTGGTTGAAGGGACACCAAGCCTCGGGTGACTGAATACGCCTCTGTTAGGTGATCTTTTCTGAGTATATAGACTCAGTCTTTGTATTTTGTAAGTATTGATGGTAGAGCGAAGCTCCCGATTTTAAATTTTAACAGACACTCTGGTTCTCTGGTTATGCATCTGTATGTAAGATTTCTTGTTTAATAACAGACAGTCTTCTGACTCCATCCAGTTTTCATCTCATTCTGAGAGAGTTCGTGATCGAATGATTCGTGCAAATTATTGCAATCATGTTATGATAAAAGGATTTATCGTTGCATTGTTCTATTCTCCAATTTTCTGCATTCGAATGTAAGAAGATCTTGCGTTTAGATGTTTTCCCCTGCAGTCTGTTAGAAACCTGATGTTTATAACAGGCCTTTGCTTTTCCCTTATACAAGTCTTCCCCCTACTCACCCTTACTACAACTTACTGTCTAAAGTTTATCTAAGACCTTACTTGCCTATGCATGCCTGGCCTAGTTTCGAAGTTAGAACCACATCATTTCGAGTTAACTTCCATTCAATCACCCCTTTTTATAAACAAATCGTGACATAAACTGATGGGCGTTGGGCTCTACTCCTACTGCAATCCAGGGGTGACTTCTGAGGCTAACATTTCTGGCGTTGTTACTGGGGACGAAGTTGAAAATTTTCCCCGGGATTGAACGACATTGAGCCTCTAATTCTGAAGGTGCATCAGGTATTATAGCTTTGAAGATTTCTACTGTGCACCTGGCGACTCCATTGTGATGACTCCACTGTAGTGAACCTGCTGTATTAATTGTGGCTTTCAGAAGCAGACACACGCGGTCTCATCCACAACTGCCTCTAGCTACACCTGAAGATGATCTGGAGGTGGTTCTCAGAAAAGGAAAGGCCCTTGAAGAAGAATATCCCACCGCCGAAATAGGTAATTTGCCATCTCCTTCTGTAAGAACTCCATTTTCTCCTCCTTAGTTTCTTGACCGACCTCCTTTCGAGGTGTCCCGTTTCCTGAATTTAGGGATTGTTCCTACTGAGTTTTCCCCTCCTGGTCTGGCATTGGAGGGATAAGCCCTTGTCACTCCCCTCTCCTCTGAAGCTGTACTTTGGCATAGACCCAAGACCACTGAATATTTCCCCACTCCTCCTCTTGTTACTGTTACCACTCCTACACAAAATGGAGCATTTGCTGATTTGAGCTCGTTAGCCTTCTCCTTAAATCCCCTTTTGTTTCCTGTTCCACTTCAAAACTCATTCCAAGTAGCTCCTTCACGAACTCCTTCTCCTCCTAGTTCTCCTCCACCTAATATTCCTATGGCTGGTGCCAATCCCCCTCTAAATAGAATGGATGCCATAGTTGCTGCCAGATATGCTCCCTTAATCCTACCCCATCCTATGAATCCTCTCCCTGCTGGAGATTACTTGAAATATATGCCCAAGTTCACTGGGGNTGCTTTCTATAGTTATGCAGACAACCTGAACATTGAAAATGAAGATGTCTGGATGAGAGTCTTTGTCCAGAGCCTGGATGGTGAGGTGAGAAAATGGTTTAGAGGATTGGCCCCCAGATCTATTGCTGGGATCAAATCCCTAGATAGTGTTTTCCTGAGGCAGTGGGGAGATAGAAAGGATTTCATGTATTACATGACAAAGTTCGGGTCTTTGAAGAAAATGGAAGGAGATTATGTCTCTGACTTCTCCAAAAGATTCAATAACATGTATAATAAAATTCCTGCCGAAATAAAACCCTCAGAAGCCTTGGCCAAGATTTCTTATGCTAGTGCATTTGATCCCAATTTCTATCTTTTATTGAGAGAAAAAAGAGCCACCTCCTTAGTTCAAATGCAAGATGCAGCCATAGAGGTGGAATCTAATGTATTAGCAACTGATAGACTGAGGAACAAGGCTGATGGAGACAGGAGAAAGATAAGATCTGAAGCCTCAACTTCTAGCCCATCGGTGCCCCGCCCTCAAGTAGATGAACTGACCAAGATAGTGAATTCTCTATCTTCTGAAATGGATAGGATGAAGGTGGAGGGGAGGCATGCATATAAGGGCCCTCAAAATGCTGAAAACAAAGGAGGTTTCAGGAGGCCAAACAATATCACTCCCCTGACTATGCAAAGAGAGAGGGGAAGAGACAGAGAAGACCAGAAAATTCAAGCCCCTTTTCAAAACAATTTTATGGTCGAGGAAGAAGAAGGGGAAACAAGAGATCTTGATCTCGAAATCCATTGCTTCGGAGACACTCCTCCTTTTCCGCATCTCACTCAATCAGCATATGAGGAGTCTCTCATGGACAGTCAGCTAAATGAACTGAGCAAGGGAGACAAGACTAGTGGCACCCAAGGCAGGTATGACCTGAGGTCTAAGAAAATGACAGTAGCACCTGATGTTCCTGAGCAGTCCACTAGAACAGAGAAACCTGCTAATGAAGCAGCGGACAGTCACAGAGGTAAGAAGACTCGACCCCTCTCTCCCATAGTCCAGAGTCATGTTCCCGAAATAAGAGAAATCCCTAATCTTGCATCTTCTTTTAATTTCGAGCATGAAATTCAAAAGATCTGAATCCCTGTGCCCCTAACCGAATTGATTAAACATGAAGGGTTCAAGAAACACTTCTCTGAGCTTTTAAAGTCTGAGGTCTCATGCTTTCCCATAGACTCCATCAATTTACAAGATGAAAAGCCTCTAGTTATTCTAGGTCCTATGGTAGAAGACATAAATGACTCATCCCCTCCCTTCTACACTTCCTTGAATATACATGACAAGGTGTTGCATAACTACTTGATGGATTCAGGGGCTTCTCATAACCTCATGCCCAAGACTGTCATGGAATAATTAGGGCTAGAAGTCACCCAGGCCTATCATGACCTCTATTCCTTTGACTCCAGAAAAGTTCAATGTCTCGGGGTCATCAAAGACCTGGTCGTGACCTTATTTCAATTGCCCATGAAAATTGTGGTCATGGATATTATAGTGGATGATGTCCCCCCCAAGTTTGGTATGTTGTTGTCAAGATCTTGGATAAAACAACTGGGGGGAACTTTGCAGATGGACCTCACCTATGCTACTATCCCAGTGTTTGGGGGAGAACATAGGAGGCTATACAGAGAAGCCCAATTGGCCTATATAATTAGTGATGAAGCCAATCCCACCAACCATCCCATTTTTTCCTTGGACACTGATTTAGGTTCCAGTTTAATGCAACTCACGCATGCTCCCAAGCCTCCTCTTGAACTCAGAAATCAGCCCACCACTCCTCATGAGTTTCCTCCCTCCATCACCCCCGTCTGGAAAATGTTTTTTGATGGAGCCTGTTCCAGGGAAGGCGCTGGTGCTGGGGTGTTTTTTGTGTCACCTTCTCGGGAAACCATATCCCTGTCATATAAGCTGAAATTTGAAACCACCAACAATGTGGCAGACTATGAGGCCCTTGTTCTGGGTATGAGAGCTGCAAAAGAAATGGGAATTAAAAATATAGCAATATTTGGAGATGTTGAGTTGATTATCCAGCAAGTCAGAAATGCCTATCATGCTAATAATCCCCGGCTCAGAAATTAAAGAAATGAGGTATGGGACCTGATTGATAGTTTCTTCTTGGATTTTAACATTTCTTTCATTCCGAGGGGGGGAAATACTTCAGCCGATTCTTTAGCTGTCACAGCTAGTTTTCTCAAAGTTCCTCTGCCGCCTATGGTCAAATCTGATGTTGAAATAAAATATAGGCCCTCTGTACCGGAAAATGTCAAGCATTGGAAGGTATTTGAAGATGATCTGGAAATCGAAAAATTCCTCCAATCTGTTGATGATTTTTTTGCGTTGCACATTGATCAGGATCCTAACACTGAAGGTGACCCTCACCCTGAGGTGTTTTTAAATAAAATTTCTAACCACCAAATTATTCATCTACCTAGCAATCACATTCTGAGGGGACTAATCCCTTTAGAAAGATTGTTTGATGGGAATGATGTGGCAGTAAAGGGTAGGGTTTCAGATGGAGATGCTGACACAGCCGAGTGCAACATTGGCACACCAGAGGAGCCTAAGTTTGTCAAGCTGTCAAGGAGTTTGACTGTAGAACAAAGGGTCGAATATACTGATCTGTTGAGAGAATTTGCTGATGTTTTTGCATGGACCTACGAAGACCTCAAGACATATGACACATCCATCATTGAACACAAGAACCCACTAAAGGAAGAGGCTAAGCCATTCAGGCAGAAGCTAATACAGATAAATCCCATGTTGTTGCCTGTCATGGAAAAAGAAGTGAAGAAGTTGTTAGAGGCCCAGATCATCATCCCCTTGAGATATTTCGAATGGGTGGCCAATTTGGTTCCAGTAAGGAAGAAAAGTGGAGAAATCAGGCTTTGTGTCGACTTCAGGAACCTGAACAGGAGCTCAAAGAAAGACAATTATCCCCTACCCAACATGGAACACATATTGCAAAGGGTAACCGGTGCATCTAGGATTTCCATGATCGATGGTTTTTCTAGCTATAATCATATATCGGTCATGCCTGAGGACAGAGAGAAAATGGCCTTTACCACTCCTTGGGGCACATTCATGTATGCCAAAATGCCATTTGGACTAATGAATGCAGGAGCAACATTTCAGCGGGCCATGGATATAGCCTTCATCGGGGAGAAAGATAAGTTTGTGGTGATCTATCTAGATGACATAACAGTCTTCTCCAGGTCTGACAAAGAGCACTGCTATCACCTGAGAAATTTTTTTTTGAAGTGTCGGAGGTTTGGCCTTTCCCTAAATCCTAAGAAATCTTTGTTTTCTATGAAGGAAGGGAAGTTTTTAGGCCATATAGTATCAGAAAAAGGAGTGAGGATTGATCCTAGCAGAGTGGAGGCAATTCGGACCCTGTCGCTTCCCAGGTCTAAGAAGGAAGTTCAGGCCTTTCTGGGAAAGGTTAATTTTCTGAGGAGATTCGTCTTGAATTTTGCTAAGTTAGCGAAACACATCAAATCCATGCTCAGAAAGGGAAGTGAAGTGAAATGGACTGCCGAACCCAGGGAATATTTTTTCCAAATAAAAAGGGCATTGACTGACGCACCCGTCCTGATCAGTCCTGACTATTCCAAAGATTTCCCAATCTTCTCTTTCACTTCTTTTGATACAGTAGCAGCGTTCTTGTTGCAGAAAAATGAGGAAGGGCGAGATCAACCCATTGCCTTCTTCAGCAAGGCCTTAAGAGATGCAGAGGTTAGGTATGAAATCATGGAGAAATAGGCCTGTGCCTTAGTGAAAGCTATCAAAGTTTTCAGGGTCTATGTCTTGCACTCAAAAGTGACCGCATACGTTCCTTCAGCCTCTGTGAAGGACATCCTTGTGTAGCTCGACATCGATGGGAAGAGGAGTAAATGGATAGCCAAGATCCTGGAATTTGACCTGAAAATAAAGCCTACCAAGTTGATCAAAGGTCAAGGTTTAGCCAAGTTGTTGGCTGAAGCCAATTGCCAAGCTTTGGGAATAAGTTTTATCAACGAATGCTCAAGGATTCAGCAGGGTCAGTTGTCTGAAATAGACCCTTAAAGGGAGCCCCCATTGGCTCAATGTCCCTGGTATAAGGATGTCATATACTTTCTGCAAGAGTTGCGGCCTCCAGACGGACTGCAAATAAACAAAACAAGAGCTCTGAAGCTCAAGGCAGTCAGATATTGCCTTATCGATCAAATTTTATACTAGAAAGACCCCCTAGGAGTGATTTTAAAATGCATGGATCCACAAGAGGCCGACAGGATCATGGTCGAATTTCACAGCAGCCTATGTGGAGGGCACCATTCCTGGAAGACCACAGCCCAAAAAATTCTTAGAGCTGGGTACTACTGGCCCACCTTGTTCGTCGATGTCCATAAAGGAGTTAGAGCCTGCATCCCATGCCAAAGATTTTCAGGAAAGAAACAGCTCAAGTCTCTGCCTTTAAAGCCTGTAGCTGTTTCGGGACCTTTCCAGCAATGGGGCCTATATTTTATTGGAGAAATCCACCCTGCTTCCAGCGGGCAGCACAAATGGATCTTGACTGCCACAGATTTCTTTACTAAGCAGATTGAAGCTATCCCCACCAGGAGTGCTTCCCACAAGGTAATCATTGGATTCCTGGAGGACCTCATCGTAAGGCTCGGCTGCCCAAGAAAGATTGTTACTGATAACGCAGCCTCTTTTAAGGCTGAGTCGTTAGTCAAGTTCTGTGAACAATTTGGGATCAAACTGATTCATTCCACCCCATACTATCCCCAGGGCAATGGTTTAGCAGAATCCTCCAACAAAAGCATGATAAGCATCATCAAAAGATTATTGGAGGAAAACAAAAGGGATTGGAACTCGAAGCTGAAATTCGCTCTATGGGATGATCGGGTGACCACAAAGATATCTATAGGCATATCCCCTTTCCAGTTAGTTTACGGAGCCAAAGCTGTCTTCCCTTCTCAGCTGGCCATTCCCGTAGAGAAATTCTTCTAGGATTATCAAGAAGATCCCAATGATATGATCCAAAGAATTCATTAGCTGATAGAAGTCCAGCAGGCCAGAGAGCAGGTAATTATCAGAATTCAGAACCATCAGCAAAGGATCAAGCAGGTTTTTGATAAGAAAGCCAAGAAGGAGGAGTTTCAGACAGGAGACCTGGTATTGAAATGGGATGCTCCTAAGCAAGACAAGGGCAAGCATGGCAAATTTGAAGCCCTATGGATCGTGCCCTTCAAAATCTCTCAAGTTTTCTCAAATAACATGTACAGGTTGCAGGATTTGGAGGGTGAAGAAGTTTTCAACAACCCAGTAAATGGGCATTTTCTTAAGAAATGTTTTGTCTGAGCCTTCGATGGCTCCTGTGTTTTGTAAATATTGTCCTTTTAGTTCTTTGTTTTTATTTTCATTGTTGTTTCGGCTTAGTAAATGACTCCATAGCCCAACAACAAAGCACTGGAGCTGCAAAATGAGTCCTTAGAGCATCACAGGGACGACTCTATCCACCATGGAGCCTAATGTTAGTAACATTTCTTGTCATGGGCACAAGAGTATTCAAGTTTGCAAGTCACAGGAGAAACGCTCGAGCGCAGCACGGAAAAATCTCGTCTCAAGCTTCCAAGCGAGTAAGCGAGCAAAATTATATTGTCGACAGTCCAGATTCATCCATAAGAGCAGATCGACGAATGGTGGGAAATCACGGTTAGAGGAGTTGCGCCGAGATTAGCGCAATGGATAGCGCCCATATTATATGCAGGAATGGATGGCAATCGTCCATCCCAAAGGATGCGTGGCGCGAGATCAAGTCACGTCGGCTTTTCGGTAGTCGCGAGTTCAAAAGGTGAAATTTTTATGTCGTTGTACATCTCGAAACCCCGAACCCCGAAGCGCCGAAAGTGCCCAAAGTCGAGCCTGCAGTGTCAAGGAGAAGTCTCAGCCGTCCATCTAATGGGGACACCTAACGCGCGATTAGGCTCCTCGCCTTTTGGCCCATCGCGATTTCAAGACACAAGAAGCAACTCCGTCATATTCCCGATGCACGAGGTGCCGGGAGCATCCAGGACTTGGGCCCACAGCATCACCGAGTAAGTTCAGGATCGTCAGATCTAAGAGGACGCGTGGCGCCTAATTAAGCCATCTCGGCGTTTTGCTCATCGCGATTGTGATAAGAAAGGATTAACTCCTTCCTATTCACGAACGTCGAAAGTGCCTTTGAGAGTAAAAGTAGGGTCACAGCCCGTGGTCACCGAAAAATAAAAGAACTGTGCAAAGGGGGCCAAAGGCGTTGGGTTTTAGTCACATAGAGGCCCCTCGCGATCTCCAGGTGCCATCGGAGCCGATCTCCACCCTGTTTCTTACTGGGAGTAAATGAAGGGGAGGAGGGGTGGTTGAAACTTCTCCTCGTTCATTAAGTATAAGGTATAGGGGGTCTGGCAAGCGATCTGCTCGAGAAGGTTATGTGTACCCATTTTTCCAAAGAAGCCATGCCGAGTCCTCGACTAGCCAGAGGAGGTATGCACACACTAACTCGACATTTACTGGCTCAACTACTCCCCTTGCAGGAGCCATGCGCAGTTAAGGTGGCGTCTGAAAAAGAATACCCATCCGAATTTGGCTGAAGGGACACCAAGCCTTGGGTGACTGAATACGCCTCTGTTAGGAGAGCTTTTCTGAGTATATAGACTCTGTCTTTGTATTTTGTAATTATCGATGGTAGAGTGAAGCTCCTGATTGTAAAGTTTTAATAGACACTCTAGTTCTCTGGTTATGCATATGTATGTAAGATTTCTTGTTTAATGATAGACAGTATTCTCACTCCATCCAGTTTTCATCTCATGCTGAGAGAGTTCTTGATCGAGTGATTCATGCGAATTATTGCAATCATGTTATGATAAAGGATTTATCGTTGCATTGTTGTATTCTCCAGTTTTTTGCATTCGAATGTAATAAGATCTTGTGTTTAGATGTTTTCCCCTGCAGTCTGTTAGAAACCTGATGTTTATAACAGGCCTTTGCTTTTCCCTTATACAAGTCTTCCCCCTACTCACCCTTACTACAACTTATTGTCTGAAGTTTATCTAAGACCTTACTTGCCTATGCATGCCTGGCCTAGTTTTGAAGTTAGAACCACATCGTTTCGAGTTAACTTCCATTTGATCACCCCTTTTTATAAACAAATCGTGACATAAACTGATGGGCGTTGGGCTCTGCTCCTGCTGCAATCCAGGGGTGACTTCTGACACTAACAACCATCAATACCATAATGAAGGATAATGGATATGATTTGAAGGACAATGAATATGATTTATATAGTGTTAAATATAACAATAATTGGATATACAATAAATAGATAGATATTTTTTTTATTAAACTATTCTTGATATTAAATGACTATATAAAGCAAAAACATTTACATTACAACATTCATTGTCTAAAATATCAAAAAAAAAATCACAATGATTAAAACTTTGTATAATGGAAAAGCCAAATCATAAATTCAATCCCTGAAACTTCACAATGACACTAAATAATTAAATATGACTATAGAAATATCTATATAATAACCATATTTGTTGAATATGAAAGTGAAAAAATGAATATAAACTTTAGTATATAATTTGTTGAGTCCTCAATTAATTTTGAAAAATTAATTTATTATTATGTAAAAAATTATAAAATAAATAAAAATCAGCATTAATATGTTGACATTTCTATAGGAAAGACATGGAAAAAATTAAAATCTACGTAAATAT
Organism: Picea mariana; assembly: GCA_032191745.1. NCBI lineage: Eukaryota > Viridiplantae > Streptophyta > Pinopsida > Pinales > Pinaceae > Picea > Picea mariana. The sequence continues at coordinate 25,541 of JASDQU010504098.1, read as the reverse complement.
ATATAAATTATTTTGTTATTTGAACATACAAGAAAACACTATTCTTCATATCGATCTGTATCTTGAAAAAAATATATTATATAATCGTAGAGGTGGAAAGGATGAAGGTGGGTTTCTGATTTGTTCATTTTGTTATTGCACCTATGAGAAAAGACGTGTAGAACCAACCAAGATTTGTCATATTGATATGTATCTACAAATAAAGTATATAATCATCGAGGTGCTGGAATCCAATATATAATTGTTATTAGTCTCTGTCGAAGGTGTAGATGGACTATAGATATCGATAAATCGTTTACTTCATATTAACTTTCCCTTTGACTATAAATTTTTTCACAATCTCTATTATTAGAACTAGAGAATAGAAAGAATTATTTTTTATATAATAAAAAATAATTGTTTGTCACCATCTCATTGGAGAATAGATTCAATGTCTTATTTCCAACTTCGCTATTCCCAATGTTTTAAATGTTTAGATATCCAAAGTTTTGAGAATCAGCGCTCTTTTTGAATTTTTTTATTTTTATTGAAATGTTTACATACCGAAAGTTTTGAGCATTGGCACTCTTTTTGAGGTACTTGAATAGGCCTGGAAGTTTAAATGTTTACATAGCGCAAGGCCCTTAAACAAACCTGGCAACCTTAAATGTTTACTTAAATAGGTCTATCAGAGTACAATTTTCCTCCAATTTTTGCATACAATCTTGCAATGAATTTGGGAAACATTGTTGTCCACCACCACTCACATTGTCATCATATGTTTCATCATATTGTCATCATCGAAGATACATATATTCTTTACTGGTTCACTGGTTGGTTCTTGTTCATTGGTTCGTTGGTTGTTGCTTGTTGTTGTTTGGTTCAACTTTGCAAGGTTGAAGTCCTGCACCTACAATTGGACCTGTCGATGCTTGCTCACTAGTTTGTTGCTTGTTGCTTGCTTTTGTTTGCTTCAAATTTTTAAGGTTGGAGTCATGCACCCGTAATTGGAGCTATTTTTTCACTTTGCAGGGTTCAAATCCTGCACGTGTAATTGGACCTGTGATTATGTTGTTCATCATTGACGAGTAAGTTTCAATACCATAGTTTCATTTGTATTTGTTGTTTATTGTTTATTGTTTGCAAGTAATAACGTTTAAGTATTTCTTCATCATTTTTATCCTACAAACTTTCCATAGAGTTTGGCATCGCTTTTCCTCCTGCTCTTAAATTTTCCTTCAATTTTTCCCCAAACTCTGCACCATGTGCATGCCAATGTCGTCTGCACAACTTCGGCTGTCATTTTTTTCTAGCATTACAAATATCGATCCTCTGTCGTATGTGACGAAGTGGAAATCTAACGCTTCAATTGAATAAGGAAATTCTTTATCCTCCCCACCTTGCCCTCGATGATATTCCCACCTTGCCCCAGGAATGAGTACCTACCTATCCCCTATGGAAATCAAACATGTGTCTTTCAAATGAAAATACGATGTCAATCTTGTTGCCTTTGCAAAATGTTCTTGTAGAAGAAAATTGCAGGTAGGTGTAGAAGGGCTAAGTATGATACAACGATAACCAAGTTGCAACAAAATTGCACACCATTGTCAGGCATTATCCATGTTTATCGGTGACAAGTGTTCGTCGGGGAAATAATGGTCGTGTATAACACCTATTTATACAAGGAAAACAAAACTAGATGCATTATGTGTGCTGACATGATAGACAACGAAGCCATGATGACAATCACACTGACTATCCCTACACAACTTGTCCAGAAACATGCAAAAACGATCTTGTCAGGTAATGGGATATTCATTAAAAATTTCAATATATTACCGAAAACAGTATATGACTATGGTGATTGTGATCGGATTATATTGCTCAATGAAACAAATATTGTGGAAAAAGTTCCCATGGTTTTTTCATAATATCATTTCATACCAGACACAACAATCAGCCAACTTGCAGAGAGCAATGACATTTACCCAATTGGAACCATTGGTGCAGTTGTCACACTCGTGAGAAAAGTTGGCTCGCAACACATTCTCCATATAAAAGATGGAGACTCAGACAACGACAAGGCAATGGTACCATTCTCCATACCCAGTTTTGTCCTTTACTTTCGCATGCTCATATATCTTAGTTATCTTACACAACTATTAAATTGTTCCATGTTTCAACTACAATTGTTCGACACCTATTCAAATTTATTTTCCTCAATGGAACAATACTTGCATAAAGGGAAATCTCCAATTATGCTTTTCAAAAATATAACAAATAAAAGAGATGTTAAAGAAAGTATCTTTCGCACAACCCAAGAAACATTTGTAACAAAATTACGAACAGACGTAGTTCATGATCTCAAGAAACTAACTAGATCGACAATTGTTGTACGTATACATATACAATTCCATCCACACTTTGCACGTAAAAATTGCCTTAAACAATTTTTTGCAACTTTTTTGTTGTACACATATATATTATATTGTTCAATATATTAACTACTATGCTCACGTGCACAAGTTGAGGCTATTTTGGTTGCAGCAAATGCATACTTGACCCCCTTCGAGCCTGTATGTGCCAAATGCAACTCTCATGCTTCTGTCTCTGCTTTCATAAATGATGGCACAATTGATTGTCTACGATGAAGTAAAAAAGTCCCTTACATATATAAGCATTTCCTCAACGCTACCATCTGAACCCTCAACAAAACAATTGTACATTGTACAATTAGACAACCTGTATTACAAGATCTGCTTCCTGGGTTCGCAGAATTTCCATATGAAGTATACCTACAGAAAAAGGAAAATATTGTTTGCATGTTACACGACTTTCGCGTCCATAGAAAATTTACATTAAATGAGGAGAATTTCATACTGCATATCGACTAAACCAAAAAAAAAAAAATCATATCATGCGTTGACAAGAAACGAAACAATTTGATATGTATATGTCCATGCTACCCAATCAAGATATGAATAGAGTTTTGCAGTGTCATGACAAAGTGAACTGGAAGCACATAAGATTGTTGAGTCCATGAATGAGAAGCACGAGGAAATACATCATACAAAGTACCCAACTGTGAATAAATCAGGTCCATCCTTTCAATCGTCAAAATGGATTGCTCCTTTGAATGGAACCATCAAACATTTTCAATAATATTGGAAATTTGGCATTGTTCAAACTCCATTAAGTTAAATGATGACACTCTTTTCCAGAACTAGTAATGTTAGAACATTGTCAGGTCAACGTGATCTTAGTTCATAGTACTATGAGAAGCAAATGTTCATAGTGATCTTAGTTCATAGTAATATAGTAATCGGAAAATTTCTTGGTGCCCATTTGGGGATTTGGTTATAGATGGGATACAATGCCCAATCTCCGCYGATTTTTTCCTGTCTTGTGTTTGGCAGAGTTTTGTTCATGCGCTTTCGTATTGTAGTTCAAGGTTCTCATGGGCCCGGTTTTTGAATTATGGTTGGATGATAGATTCAGGATTTTAGCGKTTTTTCTATGATCTTAAATAATATACAAGACATGCCTTGAATTTTAATGTAATTTATGTGAAGAAAATGTAATATGTAGTTCATTTTAGCAGTTTTACTTGATTGATGAAATTACCAAAATTCTTCTTCAGAAATATTTTGAAATAAAAGGATATATGCTAGCTGAAGTCGAATGGGACTATGATATCAACCACAAAAAATTAAAATTAAAATTCATCGTTGTTATACTTATGGTCAAGTTGATAGTACAATAATTTTACTTGAACAACCCTCCATTGATTTTTCTATAGATTTTCGATGCTTCTCTTATGCAAACACATCCTAGAAAGTATAACTATGACTCACTTTCTCTATTCATTGATTGAAGATCMTGTACATCTGTCTAATGCACTTCATAGTTATTGTTAAGACCATCAATGGGGCTTTGTTAAGACTAATTCTCACTTTTGAAAATTTCCCTCCCCTTTCTTTTTCCCCTCTACTTTCCCTTTCTAGTTACTTAGTCGTTTTTCAAAAAATGTCTAAGTGCGCGGCTTGGCGGATTCATGCATTCACATTTCCACTCATGCTTTTATATCACGAGTCCAACGGACAACTTCCCCATTCCATACTTAGCCACTTTTTTGATCGCGGGTTCCCGACCAGGTGGGCTCAATATTGTACTTCCATTGTTCTACACCCTACAAACAAAACCCAAAGTTCCATGATATACAAATTGACAACCAAATTCCCCTTTCTTTTTCCCCTCTAATTTTCCTTTCTCGTTACTTAGTCATTTTTCCAAAAATGTTTCATGTTTTTATATCACGAGTCTGACCGACCTCTTCCCCATTCCATACTTAGCCACTTTTTCGATCGTCGATTCCCGGCAGGCACGCTCAACATTGCATTTCCATTTTTCGACGACCTACAAAAAATACCTAGAGTTCCGTGATATACAAATTTATCGAAAAACTCTACCATCATGCCTTGTTCTATGTTACACATTTTGCATTCAAAAGTTCGGAGACATACAATTTGACCGGCAAGCCCTCACGTCTCCTGAGTATAACTTGTGACCCTATTTTGAAGCCCGACCGACCTCTTTTCATACTTGGCCATTTCTTGGAATCTCTTTCGTGAGTCATCGGGTTGGCGGGTTCACGAAATATCCAATCCTTAATCGCTCTTCGTCGTCCCCACCACCTTCGCACTTCTTTCTAAGTATGCAATTATTAAGCTTTAATGCTAACAACTCATCATGCAGGGACCATAAATATTTTCATTAATGAGCGAAAGGATCGAGGAGATCTCCCATTAATACGCAGTAAACCAATATTTGTGGAGGGTTATATTATCCCTTTCGAGTGTTCATTTCAAACATCATGGAATCTATTTCGCGCATCGTCGGTTTGGCGGCTTCAGAAAATTTCCAATCCTTAATTGCTCTTCGTCGTCCCCGCCACCTTCACACTTCTTTCTAAGTATGCAATTAATAATATTTAATGGTAACAACTCATTACGTAGGAACCGTAGAGATTGCCATTAATCAGCGAAAGGCTCGAGGATATCTCCCATTGATACACATTAAACCAAGATTTGCGAAGGGTTATATTATCCATTTCAAGTGTTCATTTCAAACATCATCTGGAGAAAACAGACATTCTCGTCAATTTATTGCAGCAGCTCGACAACAGTTATGTGGAGATACAAAAAACACATTCGAGCATGATGACCAAAACTTCCATTGGTCCAGGGCATATTGTTACTACTCATCCCCATCCACCCAGAAGGAAGTAATTTGGACGTCTGGAATTGCTCGTGTAGGATGTGTCCCTGAAGTATTTGACTATAAGGAGATGGTCTCTTGGTGCGCCAAGAGATATATTTCAAGCCAAAGAATTATTCAATTGTGGGACCAGTCTCTTGTTTCTTTGTCACCTCAGGTCTTCCGCAAGTTGTTGAAATTGCTCAAGACAACATTGACCTTCAGAGGAGAATACTGCAAGGAGTTCCTAAAAAAGCATGATAATCAGTTTTGTATGCATGTTCAAGAGCTTGTCGATGCCTTCTACATGTTTTTCCACTAGATGAGCAACACATAATTGTATGCATGTTTTTTTTTGTAACTCTTCTACCTGTATTTATGACAATTATGTCCAATGCTTCGGTGCAAAGAACTCAATCCAATGTCTATGGATAAATATATATTACCCGCGGTTTTTCTTATAGATTTACTGTTAAAAAATTGCCTTGGAATCTTGCTTGGGGCTTCTTTGTTGGATTTAACACCTTCTCATTTGCATGGTTCAATACTCTCATAATTCTTAAATATTGTATTGACTCAAGTAATTTGATCAAATATTAAGCATGGAACAATTATGTGACAATGCATTGTGTCGATCACTTGAGGCTTCTACGGAAACATAAATGAATTTCACACACAGTTTCAAACCAACATTCAATTCCATTCATAATGTAGATAGACCATAGCAACACTAATTCATGACGCGGGAGTTGGGGCCCTGTCCAAGAAGTTTCATTTTCATCTCAACCTTACTGAGCGGATGATCTCTTATTGCCCTCTTGCTTCCAGTTTGATTCCTTCACTCGAGAAGGAAGCATATTATTGGTTGTCCATCCCCTGACCTCTATTTGAGAACTTTTACTTTATTAATGAAATTACCAAAATTCTTCTTCGCAAATATTTTGAAAAAAAATGATATATGCTAGTTGAAGTCAAATGGGTCTATGATATCAACCACACAATTAAAATTCAAGTTCGTCATTGTTATACTTACGGTCAAGTTGGCAGTACAATAAGTTTATGTCAACAACCCTCCATTGATTTCTCTGTAGCTTTTCGATGCTTCTCTTATGCAAACACATCCTGGAGAGTATAACTATGACTCACTTTCTCTATTATTTGATTGAAGAGCCTGTAGAGCTGTCCA
>JASDQU010504097.1:24626-40321 GCA_032191745.1 Picea mariana | reverse complement strand
ATTAATGAAATGGTTAAGGCATGTCCAATGGACATGAATGGAATGAGCACCAAGGCAGATTTGAACATCATACCTTTAGGTTCCTATGACTGTCTAATTGGTATGGATTGGTTGGACCAACACCATGCTATCCTACACTATTATAATAAGGCATTTAGTTGTTTGGATGAGGAAGGGAACCTTAGGACAATACAGAGAATTCCCAGGGAAGTAACCGTTAGAGAAATTTCAGCATTGCACCTGAAGAAACGTTAAAGAAAAGGGTGTCAAATATTTGCAACACATATGGAAGAGACACCTAAAGATAAGGTGTAAAATATTGAATATTATGCAGTCCTAAAAGATCTTGAAGATGTATTTAAAGAAATACCAGGATTACCCCCTAAAAGAGACATTGATTTCTCCATCAATTTGATGCCTGGAGCAGTCCCAATATCCAAGTCCCCTTACATGATGAGTACACCATAATTGAAGGAATTGCAAATGCAAATTGAAGAGATTCTAAAGAAGGGGTATATACACCCAAGTGTGTCACCTTGGGGTGCCCCGGTATTATTTGTGAAGAAAAAATATGGAAAATTGAGACTTTGCATTGACTTCAGGCAGTTAAACAAGGTAATTGTGAAGAATAAGTATTCTTTTCCAAGGATCAATGACCTCTTTGATCAGTTGAAAGATGCAAAAATATTCTCCAAGATTGATCTCAGGTCAGGTTATCATCAGGTAATAATTAAAGAATATGAAACCAACAAGAATGCTTTCAGAACAAGGTATGGGAATTATGAGTTCACAGTGGTGCCATTTGGGTTATCAAATGCATGATTTGTCTTCATGTGTTTAATGAATGGTATTTTCAGAGAATACTTAGATAAGTTTGTCATTGTAATTTTAGATGATATTCTTATATATTCTAACTTGGAGGAAGAGCATGAACAACACTTGATGATGGTATTAAGGGAGCATTAGTTGTATGCCAAATTGAGGAAGTGCTCATTTTATCAGAAGAAAATTCATTATTTGGGAAATAACATTTCAGAGGAAGGGATAGCAGTGGATCCTGAAAAGTTTGAGGCCATTAGAGGATGGTCATCACCAAAGAATGGGACAGAGGTTAGATCATTCATGGACCTTGCAGGATACTATAGGATATTTATTGAAGGACTCTCAAATATTGCACACCCGATCACTTCCTTGCAAAATAAGGGGGCGAAGTTTCAATGGACATTAGGTTGTAAAAATATTTTCCAACACTTGAAGAATTTATTAACAAGTTCTCCAATACTAAGGATTGTTGATCCAAATGAAGACTTCATTGTTTGCATTGATGCATGAAAAGAAGGGCTTGATAGAGTCCTCAGTCAAAATGGGTATGTTGTATGCTATGAATCAAGGAAGTTGAAAGAGCATGAAAGACACTATGCTACTCATGATTTGGAGTTGGCAGCCATAGTGCATGCCTTGAAGATGTGGAGGCACTACCTCATGCAAAAAAGGTTCACGTCGAGGACATACCATAGTGGTATGAAATATTTATTTAGACATCCAACTCTAAATTCTAGGCAAAGAAGGTGGTAAGAATTTCTCAGTGAATATGACTTTGATATAAATCATATCAAAGGGAAAGAGAACAAGGTGGTTGATGCACTTAGCAGAAGGGTACATGAGTTGCATGCTACAACCATTAGCATTATTGGCAGCAGGACAAAGTGGAAAGAAGGATGGTCGTGGGGAAACAAAGTGTGTAGAAATGAAAGTAACAACTGGAGGGAAACACAACACACGCACATTCAAGAAAACATGCACAAGGAAAGCGACAGCTGGAAGGAAGAACAAAACACATGCACGGGAGGAAGACCTAATGTCAGTAGGGTTAGGGTTTTTGTAATACATTGTAAATGGATGAAGAGCCTGATAGATATAAATATAGATACTTAGTTATAATAGTGAGTTCCCTGGTTTTGTTGAGTAAGGTTGTTGGTTCCTGATTAGTTCCTTTTTGTATTGCTCATACCAGATATGTACGAGTCGATGCGATATGTGATATTGTTGTGAAATATTTTGTAAGTTGTTGAGATAGAACATAGGAGAGAAGGAAGATCTGAGGATTAGATCGTAGGTTATGGATCCTGGTGTGATCTTGTTTGCCTCATGTAGAGCTTACCCATCTGAAGGGAATTGTAAGCGCGCGACACTGGAGATGCAGAATTACCATAATAGAAGAGCCAAGAGACAAATCTTTGTGGATGTATCCCAGGAGGGGGTGAACCACGGCAATACCTATGTAATATGATGAATGCATGTATGTCTTTACTTTCTTTCAGCAGTTAAGTTTTGTGCTTAATGAATGAGTTATTATATTGTTATGAAATACGGTGGCGTGTTAAGGGAATAAACTGTGAAGATAGTGCATAATCATGAATAAGAGTAAGATAAAAGTCACAATTTATATTAGATGGCTCTGGATAATAAACCCCTAGCTCATACTCAGTCATAGGCTATAAACACTTGAGTCTTACAACCACCCATTAAAGATATCTCGGGTGAGACTGTGCAACACATTATGTGTGTTGTGTTGCCTTCTGGTTCACCAGGAGGGCCGATAGTTTTAGAGGCTTTGTTGGAAACCTGAAAATACATGAACCCTGGGTCAATAACCCAGATGGTAGACAAGAAGAAGAAATAACCAACAAGCATGTACCAATCAAATTTGAAATATATAATCTTAGAGGCTGCAAAATCAGATTTGCAATACATGGAAATAATAACAAAATTACATCAAGGTATTTTGCAGCAGAAAATTGAAGACTATAAGCAAGAAAATGATGAAATTCTCATGTACAGGGGAATAATTTATATACCAAATTCCTGGGAATTGAAAAATATGATATTAAGAGAAATGCATAATTTACCTTATGTTGGGCACCCAGGTTATCAAAAAACTATTGCACTTGTCAAGAGCCATAATTATTGGCCAGGAATGAAGAAAGAAATTGTTGATTTTATTGCCAAATGTTTGGAGTGTCAAAAGGTCAAGGTTGAGCATAGACAAGCTAGTTTTCTACATCCAACTAGTTTTCTACAATCATTACCCATTCCTGAGTGGAAATGGGAAGTTGTAAAAATGGATTTCATCACCAAACTTCCCAGAACAAACAAGCATCATGATTCTATCATGGTAGTGGTGGATAAGCTTACTAAAGATGCCTATTTTATTCTACTAAAGCTTACTCACAAGACAACCAACATTGTTGATATTTATGTGAGAGAAATTGCTCGACTACATGGTATACCCAAGACAGTTGTGTCTGGCAGAGATCCAAAATTTACATCAAATTTTTGGAAAGGATTATTTAAGGGATATGGAACACATTTGAATTTTAACACAACTTATCATCCAAAATCAGATGGACAAACATTGAGGGTAAATCAATTGATTTAGGATATGTTGAGGATGTATGTGATGGATAAACCATCAAAATGGGAAGACTACCTACACTTAGTAGAGTTTGATTATAACAATGGGTACCAAGCATCTCTAAAGATGAGTCCATTTGAGACACTTTATGACAGAAGGTGCAACACATTGATAAGCTAGGACAACCCATGAAATAGAGCAGTGGCTGGGCTAGAATTACTCAAGGAAATGGAAGAGAAAATGTTGAAAATGAAACATAATTTAAAGGCTGCTCAAGATAGGTAGAAAAGATATGCTGATAAGGTAGAACTCACAGGGAATTTAAAGTGGGTGACCATGTATTCTCCAAAGTAAAGGCCAACAAAAGTTCCCTGAAGTTAGGATATTTTTCAAAGTTGGTAGCTCGTTATTATGGGCTATTTGAAATCCTAGAGAGGATTGGGCCTGTACCATACATGCTTTCCTTGCCTGCATCAATGTCTATTCATAATGTATTCCATGTATCATTACTCAAAAAGTATATACCTGATGATAATCATGTCATTGATTGGAATGTGATTCAGGTGGAGCAAGAAGGCACCTTTTAGGTGCATCTGGTGTGCATATTGGACTGAAAGATCAAGCAGCTCTGAAATCGGGCCATAGAGATAGTAAAGGTCTAATGGACCTGGTACGGTCCTGAAGATGAAACTTGGGAGCATGAGGATGCTATATGGGTAGAATACCCACATATTTGTGAGGATTTTTGAAATTTTGGTTGCATATGTGTATATATTGCACTAAGGATAGTGCATAAATAAGGGGGAGGGGAATGTAATACCCCTAGGCCAAACCCCAAATGTAAATGTAAATACAAATGTACTTAGGCTAGTGAGTTAGGATCCAGAAAGGATAGTCTGTCTGTGAGGTAAATTTAAATGTATTCACATGTAAAGATTAATGAAAAACACATCACTTTGGTAGACCAACCATGTGAAAGAGTATGGGGGACTAAACTCCACTAGTTAGGGAAAGGGGGAAAAAAGTTAAGGATAAGGGGATAATATAGGGAGCTTAAGCCAAAAAGGAATATTAAATTAATATTCCTTAAAGTATAAAGTATGGATAATTATTTTATCCTAAGTTCTAAGGATGGGGAAAAGTGGGCCAAAGTAGCTCTCAACATGACAAGTGTCAAGTAGGAAACATGCATACATATAGTTTAGACTTAGTTCATTTTCCCATCATTCCACCATTTTTTCACTCACTGATTTCAACTATCCTCCGTAACTTTCTGTTACTATCATTGCACATGTACCATACTCGAACCAGTACCATACCCATACTTGTACCTAGTTAGCTTAGGATCTGGACTGAAGAAGAGCGTTGTCAGGCCCATGGGATATTGAAGAGGCGGGTTGTCAGGCTTATGAGAAATTCTCTCTAGGTGAGAGAATTGTTGGGAATTGATCTCATGAAGGTGCCAGACTGCATATACAAGGCTCTGAGGCTTCCTGTCTCTCCCATTGCTAAATCCCTGAAAAGGAAGTGGGGTGCTAGCCAATGGACTGTTGAGCAGAGAAGGGGCACATTTCCTGTGATGGGACATGCATGTGGGGAATGAGAGACTATAGGATGTTAAATCGAGTTGGCACCTGCGATGAATTTTTTCCTGTTGTCTGAGATACATCAGCCTAGTTAGAAATTCCTTTACCCAGGTGGAGTTTACTCCCAGCTAGGGGGTGACCCATTGCTGAGAGTTTTGAGCAGTGTGGTCTAAGGCTGGGAGGAACGTGGAAGGTTTTCACGTAGTTGGTGATATTTTTACCAAGATAAGTGTCAATTGTGTGTTAAATTACATGATGCATTATTATTTATATGTTTATTTTTATGGGTTTTTCCTGTGTGTGTTGCATGTGTATTATTATTATTATTCTGTATGAATCTGTGCATTTGCAGAGTTTCTATATGTTTTAATTTTGTATACAGTTCAAAAATTTTACGTGGCATAGCCCAATTGGATGTTGGGGATGCTACACCTTACCCCAACACTCTTTTCATACTTATTTCTTCAACAGTCCCTGATGATGGTTGGAGTGTCCACTCAAAATGTTGGACGTTTCAAAAACTCCAAACACAGTTTATTTCCAGAATTACAAAATCAACATTATGAGGAACTGTGAAAATTGTATTATTTAAAAGTAATTAGTTGCAATTTTTATGGATTTAGGTAGGGATTTGTTAGATCTAGAGGTTTTTACCTTCCAAGTATTTATATAATCCTTCAAGCATGAGTTGTAGAGGTGGAAAAGGCCAGAGGAGCACCCCAGTTATGAAATCGGGCCAAAAGTAAGATAGAGAAGTATTCTTGAGTTTATATAATCCCTGTACATAATTAGATTAATGAAATTAATGTGTTTTGATTCCTCCAAGTATCATGTGTTTGATCTATGTGTTTAATTCCTATGTGTATGAATGCATTGAGGGACCATTGAATTAGTCTGATGATGTAATCATTGAGATTCACTAAGTCTTTGTTAAATGAAAGTATTTGTTCATGTAGGAATCAATAGATATGATCATTTGTCATTGTAAGAGATCAATGAATGGAACCAACTGGTAACTCGACCGACTTTAAATTCATCTAAAAGAACAACCTTAGCTTTCTCAGTATATGGTGGCTGGTTAAAATGGAACAAACTCATGAGTGTGCAAGGATGTTTGAAGGAGAATTCTTGGTGCCTAGTGGTCGGTTAAACCAAACCAGAGTAACCTAAAAAGTGTGAACTATTAAAGTTTCCCATGGCCTAGTGGCAGTGAAAAAGGTTTTATTTTCCCGGTGGTCTCGGTGGTCGGTTAACTAAGAAAATAGAAGGTTCAAGATTTTATTCCCCTATGGTCCTAGTGGTCATCTAAGTGAAGAGATTTAATATATGGATGGGGAGTCTAAAGTTGACTCGGTTTCCATCAATTCACTTGCAACAAATGAAAAGTATAGCAACAAATTCAAACAAAGAGTCATAAGCGAAAAAGACCTTGAACCTAAAAATGACAGTTTTCACAAATTTGCTGAGATACCTCCAATACTAAAGGGGTGAAATAAAATAAAGATAAAGTGAAGTGTGGTTATTGAAATATAGGATTTATTTTGAGCATTGCATGCATGAAGAATGTAATTAATAAAATGACGTGTATCCTTCAAAAGAATAATATAGGTGGACAAGTGCCAGAGAATGCTAGGAAGTAGGAGGTTGAAAATATCCCCGATGATAAAGCAAAAGGAAAAAATGGTCATGCTTCATTTTTTGTTCATACGTCATTAGAAACATGGATTCTTGATTTAAGAGCATGTAATCATATGTCTACCTCAAAGGATTCCTTCAGTTCCTTAGAGCCATGAACCATTCCTCCCATTTTAATGGGAGATGATACACCCATTCAGGTATTTGGAAAATGTGTAATTGATTTAGAGCATGGATATTTTAAAAACGTGTTGCATGTACCCTTTATATCCACAAATTTTCTTTCCATATATCATATCACACATTCAAGCTCTAGAAATCAAGTGATATTCACTCCAGAGTCAGTAGTGATTTCAGATATTTCCAATGGGTCACAAGTTGTAGTTGGGGTAGCAGATCACAAGTCCCAACTGTTATATTTTTCCCATTTCACTACCAAGTCTTGTCCTACTTTAATTCAGACCCATGGTAATCAAGTGAGTATGTTGAACCCTCTTACTAGAAAACTTTTTCATTGCAAGAAGTGTTAAATTTTAATAAGGTCCCATACATGCACTTTTGGAGGAACCCATTGTAGACCCACCATTTCTAGTTGATGTAGTCACTTTATATTTAGATCATAATTTATATTTAGATCATATATCAGATGATGATGGGTAAAAAATTGGCTTATTTTATCAAGTCATTGAAAATTCGACATCAATACCCATTTGGAAACACCAAACTCTACAACATGCAGGAGATTTAATGGGTGATCGACATATACATGGAGGACTACATTTTAGTTTTAGGATGCTCCAAAAGTGCTCTCTATTAGTGATTATTTGCTACCCATTCATTGATATATTTCCTCCACATCATATCCTCATTCTTATTAAGAGGCTATAGGAAACACATATTAGGAGGCTACGATGGATGATGAACATGATTCCTTCATCCAGAATCAAACTTGGGAGTTAGTTCCACTTCCTTTTGGTAGGAATATTGTTTGGTGTATATTGATATACCAAAATAATATAGTAGTAGGTGGAATGGTTTGCAAAAAAAAATCTTGAGTTGTAGCTAAGGTCTTCTCACAGGTTCATGGGATTTAATACATAAATACCTTTGCACCAATTGCAAATATGGACTCACTCAAGCTAGTTTTAGTGATTGCAACAGCTAGATGTTGGGAGGTTCACCACATGGAGAGTGAATTTATTCATGGATATATTGATGAGTATATCTATATGGATCAACCATATGGATATATCCAGTATTCTCCATCAACATATAAAGTTGTAGACATCTTCACCAAGTCCTTCACAGAGTAGCATTTTAGAGACTTTCAGGGACACTTGGGAGTGGTGGAGACTTCAAAGGAGACTTCCTAGTCTTCTTATCATCGTCCTGTTTTGAGGGTGTATCTTTTCCCATGTGGTTTTCCATATTTCCTCACTACATGAGGATTGTTTCTACTTAAGTACCTAAAATGGCACATTTTGGTCGGGACTCATTTTTTTTTGCATTATGTTTCACCAAGTGACGATTATGAGGGGGTGTTAGATAATATTACGATATCTTTATCCTTAATATCTAACCTAGGTAATCTAGATCTTGGTCTCACAAGTCTACTGGTCAAAATTTGACTAATTTTGAATAAGTGATCCATGCATGTGCTCTATCCCTAGATTTTAGGGAGAATCCACCTAATATAAAAGTGGAATTTATCAATGGTGGTTTACAAGAACGTGATTTTGGAAACCCATGGTATTTCTATTCTTAGCTACTAGGGTCACACTTCTCACTCTCTTCCTTTATTTTAGCATCCATATCTATTTTGGGATTATACTTGCTATGTTTGAGTTCCTAGAGATATTTTAGGAACCTAATCCCTAGATTAAAGGAGGAAAGGAAGGCACTCCTCTTCACTATTTGTATCTATTTTCTATGACCTATGACCTTCATGGATTAGATCCCTATTTTTGGGTAACTAAGTTATCATTTGACTTCTCATGTTAGTTAAATTACTATTTAAACATTATATGGATAAATTAGGGTATTTAAGATCTAATTTAAGTCTAACTAGATTAATTCACTATGCAATTTGAATTTCCTCTTTAAGGATTCAAATGTCTTATATATACTCACATTGTGGGTCAATAACATAATTGTAATAAAGTTATTACGTATTTTCTTATGTACTTCAAGGGTTAATCTTCTCTTTTTTATTTCTTTCTTGCAAATTGTTATGAGTATTGTTATTCTTTAGGTTTCTAGATCTTTTTTATCTCCTTGCATGTGATCATGAATAATTATAGATGACACCTCAAAACATATCAGTGGAGTTGCTAAATGAACTTGCTAGACAAGGCTCATAAAAATATTTATAAGAAAGAGGGATTCTTCCCTTAATGGAGTAGCCAAGTAATCTATCTTAATAAGGATTTGAAGTAATATTACTAAGGAAGTGTTGAAGCATAAACTTCTGATCTTCGAGAAGAATGATTCGATTCTCCTTGAAAATGGTGCCAAAATTTTATCACCCAATATAGAACTTGTGTAAAGCCTTCACCTAAAGAACTACTTCCCTTGTTATAGTGAAGGATCAAAGTCCAACACAAGGGAAGCTTACCTAGTAACCTCAAAGGATCCTATAACAAGGCTAAGCAAGTCTATGGTCCCTTAATCTTGGTTACTCAATTATACCACTAGCTAGGTTAAGGTTCAAGGAAAGGTTAAGGTGGTTTAAGCAAGGTGAAATTATTGTGTGTGAGAGGGGTGTTTATAAGACAAACAAGCTGATCCAGGTGGATATCGGTGGCCACTGACCTATTCCACTGGCTCAAAAAATAGTTTTCCACCTTGGCAGTTTTTCGACAGTTGTTCGGGTTCCAAACTTCAGAGGCCGTTTTGAGGCCCTAAACGACGTTTTTTGGGGATTTGGGGCCCAAGTGACTACCTAAGGCATTGACCTGGGAAAGTAAAAAATTATTATTCTTGATTATACCTTTCCAACAAGATATCGTTCACCTAAAATGAAGATCGTATAAAAAAGTTACGACCATGGGAAGTTGATGTACTAACTTACCCAAACGGGGCTCACATGACTTTTGGTGCTTCATCTCCTAGGGTTAGGTTTTTGAATGTCTATGGTTTTTGACATTCCTATTTATTGTAAAATGCCATTAGAGCCTCATTTTAACCATATTCTTGTGAATGAGCACAACCGTCACATCTCTTCTCAGAGATAAGCTACCACCATTCCAACAAACTTGTTTTCCGTTGCATTTTACAGTTTCAGCTTATTTCCTTATTGAATAGAAAACCACTTTTATTGTATCTATGTTATTTTGTGTTAAGCATATTTTAATAATCTATATTCATTTAGTTCTGCTCATAAAAGACGAATCAATGGTATCATAACGGTATGCTGCTTGTCATCTTAATGCATGTCCCCAACGAGGTCAGGGTACAAAGAATTGGGTCTCGAGCTTGTTTCTCTTGAGAACAAAATCTCTCGCATGCCCAAGCGACCTCTCATGGCAGGAGAAAAGAAATATGATGGGATAGGAGATCCTTTCAAAATGTTGCCTGAGGAAGTGCTCATGCAACAGAGGAATGAGATGATGGATAGTTTTGCACAAATCCTTTGGTGACTACCAAAAGGCGACGCATCTTCCTTGAGTGGAGGTGCCGCCCCCTTCAAGGTACAAATCAACTTCCATATTCCTATATTTGAAGTTCAGAAAGATGCAGATGCTTTAGACAAGTGGTTGAATCTACTAGAAGGGTATTTTTTTGTCCACAACTTTTCAAATAGAGAAAATATTACTTTTGCGCTCCTCAAAGTCGTTTCCCATGTCAAAGATTGGTGGGAAACTTTATGTGATCAAAAGGAAATAGAGGAACCCTCATTATTTATAGTCATGACCACCTGGGAATCCTTCATGGATGATATTAAGGAACAATACTACCCAGTTGGAAGTTATGATGACTTGTATACCAAATGGATGAAACTACGACAAGAAAGAGACCAAGCAGTGCCAGAGTTCACAAATATCCTCCATACCTTGCGCACCAAGATGGGTATCAAATATTCAAAGTGACATCTGGTGCTCAAGTATAGCGGTTCTCTGCATAGATACATCCAAACCAAAATGGAATTTCTGGACATCTCGTCCTTGGGCGTGGCCTATCAATATGTCGTCAAAATCGAGCAAAAGCTCAAACAAAAGATGTGACAATTTGGGCCTCAGAATCCCTCATAGTAAAAGCTAGGAAAGGGCAGCCCCAACCCAAAGAATAAAATACAGATCAAAGATGGAAAGTATCAGGACAACCATTCCAAGCTATAAGAAAAGAAGGACACCAGAAAGACAAGCAAAGATACCAGGAAGTGGTGCGACTTCCATAAGAACCTTAGGCATAAAACTATTGACTGCCACTCAAAGCAGTCGTTGGTGGATAAAGTGAAAGCCTCCATATCAAATGCAGGTTCTGACTTTGAGTCAGAACCAAAAAGGGGAAGACAAATCATTGATGCGGAACCCAATTCCACCGTTGCTACCACCAAGGTCTATTATGGTGAACCAGATGAGCCAGAAGAAGGAGAGCGCCTATTCCATTCACAAATTTGGGTAAAAGGCACCCCATTGCACTTCATCATTGATAGCGGTAGCCAGAAGAACCTCATATCAACAAAGGTCATCAAGCAGTTGGCCCTGATGACAATGTCACATCCAGAGCCCTACACCATTGGATGTCTTCGCCAAGGAAGCGATCTCCGTGTCAGCCAACAGTGCTGACTATCATATGACATCAAGCCCTTCAAAGACAAGGTATTGTGTGATGTTTCTCCTCTCGAAGTTTCTAATGTTCTTTTGGGATAACCTTATTTATGGAAATGTCATGTTGTATATGAGTCTAGGCCTCATAGTGTTATTATTATTTTGAACAGGAAATTGTATAGGATACTCGAGGTAGTCCCTCCTAGTGTTATTTCCTTGATCTTTGTTAAGCAATGCAGGAAGGTCATCTCTCAGACTGGGAAATTTGTCTTCTTCATGATTCTCTCTCAGAGTGAGAAAAAGATCACAGCCACATCCAGGGCCTCCATGGTGGATCTCTCCACACAATAGAAGCAAGTGGATAAGGTCATGGAAGAATACTCAGATATATTCTCCTCTCCTACTAGGGTACCTCTGCACTGCCAGGTCAAGCATCCCATTGATCTGACCGCAGGCACACCACTACCCAATGGGCCAATCTATCGCCACTCTCTATTAGAAATCAAGGAGATCAAGAGGAAGATCTAAGAACTAATCCACAAGGGGAACATTCATCCCATATCATCACCTTGTGGGAGCCTAAGACGGGGCTTGGCGACTCTGCACTGATTATCAAGCCCTGAATAAAATCATAGTCCCAAACTGGTACATGATTCCTCGAATAGACGACCTCCTTGATCAGCTCACGGGGGCCAAATACTTCAGTAATATTGATATGAAGTCTCTCTACCACCAGGTCCCAATAGAATAGATAGATGTATGGAAGACTGCCTTCAAGTCAAAAGAAGGTCTTTTTGAATGGTTGGTCATGCCCTTTGGTTTGACAAATGAAACAAAAAATTTTATGAGGACGATTGACAATATTCTAAGACCTTTCGCCAATACTTTTGTAGTGGTGTATCTGGATGACATCCTCATCTACAACAAGACTTGGGTGGAACAATTGCAACATATTCAGCAGGCTTTGCACACCTTGTGACAACACAAACTATATACAAACTTGGAAAAATGCTCCTTTGGCATGGACATGGTCCATTACTTAGGCTACATTGTTGATCAACATGGTGTTCATGTGGATCCATCCAAGATCTAGGTCATTCATGACTGGCCAGCCCCAACCACACTCACTGAACTTCAGAGCTTCTTGGTCCTCGCCAATTTCTATCATAGGTTCATGCTAGGATTCTCTCATATCGCATGGGCCCTCATCCAAGTAACCAGGGGTGGCAGTAAGGAAAAATTTTTGTGGGGCCTATCCCAACAACAAGACTTCGATGACTTCAAAAAGAGATTGTGCTCATCCCCTGTAATTTCGTTACCGGACTTGCAACATCCCTTTGAGATAGAGACATATGCTTCATACTATGTTGTGGGCATCGTTCTCACTCAACACGACCACCCCATGGCATATAATAGTGAGACACTATTAGATGTTGTCAGTAAGTACCCTACTTATGACAAAGAAATGTACTCCATTGTGCAAGCCTGCCACTAGTGGAGACATTACATTCTTAGGAAGGAGACAGTCATCCACACTGATCATAATCCACTACATTTCATGTAGACCCAAGGAAAATTGCAGAATGACCTCCATCAGAAGTGGTCAACATACTTACAATAGTTCCAACTCAACATCAAGTATAAAACAAGAAGTACCAACTGAGTTGTTGACTGCCTTAGTCGACCTCCAGTCGCAACACTCACCATGATGCTAGACTCTTGCGACCACGAGGCCTCCAGATGGCCCCACCTCTATGAGACAGACCTTGACTTCTCCACCACCTACCAAATGTTGGGTGCCAACTCTGTGGTCTCTAATTTCCATCTTCAGGATGGGTTGTTGTGTCATTTGGGCCATCTCTGCGTGCCATCAAGTGAATGTGCAAAGCTGATTTGGGAAGCTCACTATAGTCAGGTGGCATGACACTTTGGCATCGAAAGGACAGTGGTAGTGCCGAAAAAACATTTCTACTGGCGAAAAATTTGAAAGGATGTCGGCAAGTATATCAAGTCCTGCACCGCCTGCACTGTTGCCAAACCGACCAATAAGAAACAGGGCCTGTACACCCCTTTTCCTACTCCTAACAGGATGTGGGAATCCATCTCAATGGACTACATGTCAGGCCTCCCATCCACCAAGAGGGGAAATGACTGTGCTTTTGTGGTTGTTGATCGCTTTTCCAATATGATGATTCTAGCCACTTGCAAGAAGAACATCATAGCAGAAGCCACTGCCAAGCTATTCTTTGAATGAGTATGGGTACATTTTTGGATCTCACAAACCATTATCTCAGACCGTGATAGTCAATTCTTCATCTCATTCTAGTCGAACCTCTGGTCACTACTGGATACCAAGCTCACCAAATCCACTGCCTTCCATCCCCAGACAGATGGCCAAACTGAGGTCGTCAACTGGATGGTCTTACATATCCTGCACATTTACAATTCAAAACACCCCTGCACATGGGATGAGAGTCTTCCCTATGTCTAGCATAGCTACAATCGATCCCTACATAGCTCAACTAGCCACAACCCCTTTCATGTGGGGTTTGGATTCCAACCATTGGGTACAATGGATGTTGCACTACCCCTGGCGACCACCTCAACTGACTCGTCCCCTGCTCCACTAGAAGATGACAAAGCCACCCGATTCATGCGGATCCAACACATCCCCCAATAGATTCATGATATTCTATAGAAGTCTAATGGAAAGTACAAGCAACACCATGATCAACATCGGGTGCCACATAAGTTTCAAGTGGGTGACAAATTTTGGTTGCATTTGCAGAAAGAATGCCTTACAGGGCCCCATAGGAAGCTTCACCCACTCTGTTATGGTCCGTACACCATCACCAAGGCTGTGGGTGATAATGATTTTGAGGTCAACATTCTCCCCTTCCTTGGTCTGCATCCAGTCTTCAACGTGGCTCTCCTTCGACCATATTTCCCACCATTATTGGACACCTCAAAGATAGCAGAGCAGTTGACACCAACAGATCTCAACCATGAATACATGAAAAAGGAATCTGGTGATCAGATTGTGGACACACATATCAAGGGAAATCAACAATAAAGGATCCAGTTTTATCGAGTCGTTAAAGCAGGGTAGCTCCTGCACCAAGGCAAGTGGCTAACCCAGGGCCAAATTCAACAGAAATTTCCTCATCTGATGGGGGAAATCAATGCAATGGATACCATTGCTTCCTAAGGAGGGAGGATTGATCCAGGTGGATATCGGTGGCAACCCACCTATTCCACTGGCTCAAATAAAAGTTTTCCACCTTGATAGTTTTTTTAGCAATTTTTCAGGTTCCAAACTTCCGTGGTCATTTTGAGGCCCTAAATGACGTTTTTCGGGGATTTGGGGCCCAAGTGACTGCCAAAGGCTTTGAATTGGTTTAATCAAAAAAATTTCTTCTCAGTTATACCTTTCTAATGGGCTATTGTGCGCCTAAAACAAAGATCGTATGCAAAAGTTACGACCCTGGGAAGTTGATGTACTAACTTGCCCAAACGGGGCCCACATGACTTTTGGTGCTTCATATCCTAGGGTTAGGTTTTTGGATGTCTAGGTTTTTTGACATTCCTGTTTATTGTAAAATTCCTTCAAAGCTTCATTGTAACCATATTCTTGTGAATGAGTGCAACCGTCACATCTCTTCTCAGAGATAAACTGCCACCATTCCAACAAACGTTTTTTCCGTTGCATTTTACAGTTTCAGCTTATTTCCTTATTGAATAGAAAACCAATTTTACTGTATCTCTGTTATTTTGTGTAAAGCATATTTTAATAATTTGTATTCATTTAGTTTTTCTCATAAAATCTAGATCACAAGCTATTTACCATGATAAATGAATAAACTAAACGCATTGAAACACTATCTATCAAAGGAAAGAGAAAGTTGTAGTAAAACTTGAATACAAGATGATACACTTCAACATGTAACAACTTTATAACAAAAAAAAATAGACAATCCTAAAATTAGTAAAGATGTCAATGAAAATATGCTAAATGCTAGAATAAATACTAACAAACCATTAACTAATGATGCTGAAATAAAATAGCATGAAACTATGTTAAATGAATGCAAGATGATGAACCCTAATGGATGAAAAATGGAATAATGCAGCAATAAATGATAGTAAATATGATCCTAGGATCAAATTCAAGGAATATGGATAAGGATTATGACAAATGAAGATTAAATCCTACAATTATTAGAGAGAGAGAGAGAGAGAGAGAGAGAGAGAGAGAGAGTTTAGATCACTTGCAATAAGTGAAATACCAGT
>JASDQU010504094.1:0-18523 GCA_032191745.1 Picea mariana | reverse complement strand
TTAAGAATGGTATCGAAAAGGTTTAAGGCAATGTGCATTTGATTTGATAATCCGGGTTCGATGTTGGGCTGTGTTGGTACAGGGACAGTCATGGAGGAATAGTAAAATAA
Source organism: Picea mariana (assembly GCA_032191745.1). Taxonomy (NCBI): domain Eukaryota; kingdom Viridiplantae; phylum Streptophyta; class Pinopsida; order Pinales; family Pinaceae; genus Picea; species Picea mariana. Next base: position 18,413 of record JASDQU010504094.1, on the reverse strand, counting down.
GGAAACCTCAAAGGGAGAATTTAAGTGCTGTCTCAATTCGGTCGTGTAAAAGAGAGTTTACGGTTTCAGGAATAAAATAGGGATGCAAATCAAAGGCTCTTTCCCGTAACTGAGCTATATCTTAATAAAATGTATGAGGTGGGAGAAAAACATTTAGTTGTCTATCGAGTAAGGCTCCTATCAAGGTAGAATCTCACGTATAAACAGAAGGGGAAAAATGCAAGGAAATAATCTGATGAAGCATAAAATATATATAGAATTCTGAAAGTGTTGACTGGTCTTATACCTGCTGATAGCTGGTACAGAGGAAAAATAGTAAACAATTATAGAAAACCAAAATTCATTCGCTATAGTAGAGGTTGCACTAAATTATAGCGAAGCATTCATCAGATAAGAATATGAAATGAAACGAAATATGAGATACAAGAAAACAAACTCATAACACAGTCGTGACAGAATTGAGAATCTTCAGATTTGCTTTGTATTAACTCTCAAAGTGTAAAAACTCTGTTACGATCGACACAAAAAGGTCCAACTCCTTTTTCTTTCTTTCTATGGTATATTTATACAGTTTTAAATTAAGATGGAACCTCAATCATTAAAAAAATTTCGGTTATGATAGGGAGAAGAGAAATCGCTCCATTTATTTTTCTCTATCTTCACTTGGATCCAGAAGTTTGTCCTCGCGCGTGCTTGGTATAGGTGACACATATTTCAACCAGCTAAGATATCAGCCTTGACGGTTCTGCTTGACAGTTAGCCTCAAAAGAGTAACAATCTCAAGCTAATTGCGGCAGCCTGTCTTCCATCTGTCTGTCTATGATGTTGATAGTGCATAATTGCGCGCTTGGTTTGATCATACATTTGTCTATTTAGACTATGTCTGCCATAGTCACTTGCGAGATCTCGGTCGAATTTCTTTCCTCTTTTTCCTTTAAATCAAGTGAGAGTTTTGCCATATTCATTTGAATCAATGCCTTGAAACTACCTCCGCTATCAATGCCTAGCAGATTACCATCTATAGAACTAAAGGCCTCTTCTAAGGAATTTGTTACCCTTTTGGCTTGCAGCTTGCTTTCTGAGATGTTGTGCTCCCATTCTTTCAATAGAATGTTTCCTCTGGTCTGCTTCGAAATGGTGAACCTGGGAGTACTTCTCAAATCCCTATTGTTTGTGGCTATCACAGCCTCTTGGAAGGCGACCCTTGCTACTCCAGCTTCCCTTTCTCTAGCAGATAAGTTCTCCGAAACCTGGTTGACTAGCAAACAATTGTCCTGGATGTCTTCTACCTTGGTGAGTGAATTTCGTTGGGCGGTAGAGAATCTGCTCCGAATCTCCATCGCCTGGGATTGGAACATCTCTATATTTATCACTTTTCTTTCAACGATCTCCACCCTAGCCTGCAGTTGTTCGATCAAATCCTTTTGCTGGCTCGCTTGCATCTGACCATCCCGGACCACCAGCTGTGCTTGCTCGAGCTTAGTCTTGAGTAGCTCTATATCATTTTTATCGGCCAACCTAGCCTTCTTTATTCCTACGTTCGCCTGGTCTTTGGCAGTCTCTATTGTTGTGGCTAGTCTGGCTTCAAGGGTCTTGATGAGGCGATTTTTTCGTTTAAGCTAGTTTTTCAAAATCCCGATTGAAAATTGAATTGCCGAGGCATATGCTCCTAATGTCCCTACTATTTCAATCGCAAATTGTTCATTCTTCTTGTCCTTCCCATCAGTTAGGACTTTGTATTTATTGGTTGTCGATTCCTCTTCCTGATAGAATTCTCTCTTTACCACTGCTTTTCTCTTCTTATCGAAGAAAAAATCATTTGGAGGGAGCTCTTCCACCCTTATAGGCCTCAACTCTTCATTGAAGATCCACCCTGTGTCAATATTTCCTTGAGTCGATTGCAAAGGAGTAACCAATGTGATAGGATCTCCAATTTGTTTTGCTGATGGTCCTGGAGTAGTAACTGGACTTTGCTTCTTCGGTGGGTCAGGAGTCTTTATCTCTGCTTTTGAATTTTTAGTTTGCTCTCCCTCGTCCTGGTGTTTTTCATGATCAGGAGTCGCATCCTTAGAGCCTTCGGCATCTTTTTGTTTCACCTTCGCTGTACTTAGACTCTCACCCCGCAACGCTGCAGGAAGGCAACTGCATCGATGTTCTTGGAACTTCAGAACATCAGCTCTCTCCTTGGGTGCCAAGGTTTGTATCCGAGCTAGAATCTCAGCATAGGACCTTGCGCCTCAGAAAATGTCATCCAAGGGTGAATTCTCGTGCTCAAATCTCTTGAGCCTGCAACTAGCCAAATGATTGCTCACAACCCTTTGCGGATCGTGCTTCTTGTATTCAATGAGGACCAAATTTAGGTCTTCCAGGGCTGCTACCTCAGCTTTGGCATGCCCGAAATCTAATAAAGAATATGAATTTAAATGAACAAGAAAAGGTGGCCATACCTTCTTTGAGTATCCCTTCAGCTCCTTGCTTATACCACCGATTACTGTTTGTCTAGCAACCTCACGACAAGCTAGCTTGTCGGAGATGAACAATGACAATGCATGCGGGGGAATAGAAGCCGCGAAAACTCTGAGATATGAAAATTAGGCTTCTACTTACCAATCGGCTATGCTGCTCAGATTTTTCACTATACTGTCCGAGATCCTGGGTGGCGGGTGACCGAAAATAGTGACATGCAGAGGCACCATCACCCAGTTGAAGATTTCATATACGAAATTTGCCACTTTGTTTTCCCACAATTTCACATGATAAACGTGGATAGGCTCGTCTTCTGTTGGGGTCCAACTCTAGCTCATTAAGTGAAATGGTGTTAAAAAACACACGGCGTCCATAATGTATGCAAACATGAAAAATGAAGATGCGTTTCCGCTCTCTTTCTGCGCCCGATACTCTGTGACCCGACTGGTCAAGCTATCGGACAACATTTTTGCCTAGTCGAAGGAAGAGCCTTCGGCAACCCGAAACATTAGAGGCACCCATCGAAGAAAGAAATGTGAGGTGTCCTCTCTCCTGTATAACCTGCATGTCATCATAGCTACATACTTGTACTGCGGTTCTAAGGAAGCTATTGAATATATGCCGTGGCTGTCAGCCCTGAACTTCGTAGTGTGTGAAACCCAATCTTTTATTAAGCTAGACATGGTTTTATCATATTGTACACATTCCTTCTGTTTGAACTCGTCCAAGAATTAGACGCCATATGTATAGTCGGACGCTGTGGGCAACTTATACATGGCTTGCAGATGTTCAGGCCTATAAGTTCGGATGGTGACCTTCTACTCATTCAAGATAGTTCTGGTTGGTATGTCCACATGGTCTAATTCCCATCGGACCATGTCATAATATGGGAGCAATCGTGGCCTGGACGCTACTTTATGAATTCCCGATTGAATGACGATCTTATACTTGGTGGTTATGTCGTCTTTTTCATTGTCGCTGGAATCATCAGAATAATCCACCAATTCAGCCTACAGAACATCGGAAACGAACAACCAATTCAGGACCGAGTTGATACTTCGAGGTGAAGTATCAGCGACATTGTCCAAACCTTGTCCCGAAACCTCAACACTGGCCTTGGATGCTTTTCGTGGGGCCATGCCTAGAGATCCTGCTTTAGCTCTTTTGCGATAAAAATATGTATACATACAGAAATCAACTCGCTGAGAAAGTGTGCTCTACGTAATATAAAAATGCATTTGTTATAATGAACCACAACTCTTATATATATTTGAAAACTCGGTACCTTTTAGAGCAGGTCTGTCAAATCATGTTTAGAAATAAATTTAGCCATAAAGATCCAATCTTTATTCGTCGATTTGCCCTATTTCCTAATTAATGCCATAAATTTTGGTGGTTTGAAATGTCAGTTGGTGTATGGAAGGAATAAGGCTACCTTGTAAATCGTGCAAGCATCAAAACACAAGATATATCGATTTAGCTTAATTAATTCGGTTTTACCAACGTTAATTAATCTTTCACTACTCGTTGTATCGGGAAATTTGCTTTAACCTTTTGAACCTCTAACCCCCGAAAATTGCGATGATTGATTTTGATTTATAAAAACATAATTATGATTAGGAGCTTAATTAATTACGTGATTATTTATATTCGTCATATCACGACTTGGAGCTTCGAAGGTAAGTTTCCGGGAAGTTTGCATGCCGAGCTGCGAAACCGTGAGATCGCGAAAATATGACTTTAATTAAAAGGGAAGATAAACTCAGATTAAGTGATTAATTAATTATGTTCATATCCTTATCGTGATTTCGCAAGTCGGGGCTTAAACAGTGTAACTTTAAAAAAAGAAAATGCCGAGTGGCAAATTGCTGACAGAACGTTACCATGGTTTAGCTTTTACTTTTAACCTTGACATGGGTTACTAACAAAAAGGACTTCATGTTCTCGGCTGTCGGGGCTACGACAATAAACTTTTGGATTTAGTGAACGTCGAGGTGCGAAAACCCGATGATGTTTAATCATGGTTTAGAAAAAATTTACTCCCATTACTTCCCTGGGTGAAAATTTAAAACGATTTCGTCGTTTCGTTGCTCAGGACGTGTGAACTACGTGATTTATAGCATCCAACCTACGAGATCCCGAGGTAGAACAAAAAAGGGGAATTGTTTTTACGAAAGGTAGGACTCGCCTCGAGAGTACAATAATCATTGTTGCTTGCGTGATAAAGTTTCAGAGATTTTGAAATTACAGACGGAAAATACGAACACCATCTTTCGATTTCGAGCATTGAGAATGAAATTTGTGACGGGCTAAAAAAAACAAAGGCGGCTCCAACAGGAGCCAATATGATTTCTATGATTGATGGCTTCTCTGTTTATAATCATATTGTAGTACAAGAAGACGACACAGAGAAAACTGCATTTACCACACCATGGGGCACCTTTATGTACGATAAAATGCCATTTAGTTTAATGAATGCATGGGCCACATTCCAAAGAGCCATGGATATTGCATTTGTGGGTGAAAAAGATAAGTTTGTAGTTATATATTTAGATGCTTTGACAATATTTTTTTTATTTTGATGAAGAACATTTGAAACATCTTAGACATACTTTTGAAAAATAATGCAGATGGATATCAATGAAACCTTCATTTTTCCCACAAAACTATTATTCCTATCCTCATACCTATAGGAATTGTTAGATCTACAGATCTACGGTGGAGATTGGTTTTAATATTTCCAAGTAATATTAAAGTTTTCAACCCAATCAGATTTTAAACAAACGATGAATGTATTTCATAAGATTGTGGGTCTGCCGAAGGTAGGATCTACCACCGTTCTTTATAACCTCCGCAATGAATACAATTTGTCTAATTCCAGATCGGATTTCAAACTTAAAACAAAATTGTATTGGATTTTAATTACGGGTACATGTCCCGACGTTAACCCGTGTGCATATACCTTTTCTGCAATGGATTATGATCGTCGATATTATCCCTATATCGATTCTAAACCACATGATTTCCAGCTATAATAATTTTGACGTGGTAATATTTGACAGAGAATTTAGATTGAGAACAAAGCTTCGGTTTTCTAAATTCAACAACAGAATATACTTACAATTTGTTCCACAATGAATTGGATGAACTCCTGGCATGAATTTATAAAGAAAACTCAGATATTTCACACTAAGAGACTAGAATAGACAGACACAGTCGGCTCCACGGGTGAGAGTTTCCAAATGAAATTCAATTTCATTTATTGATAATCAAAGATTTATCAATTTATTCCACATCCCAAGATCCCTACTCTCCACTCTCTACCTCTAAACACAAGAGCCTCGATGGGATTAAATACAATCCATTTCTATTTATGAGATCCACTATGTTTGGATCGAATTACCTAATTCAACTCTAGATCCTATATTCTAGCCTAAAAATAAATAAATAAAAACTTCTATCTTTGTTACAAAGATGGATTCGAAATCCTTGTTATATTATTCGATTTGGCTTCTAAATTTAATAAAAACAGAAAAAAACAATTAAGAGAACCAAATCTCTTTGGTAAACTTGACTTTGACTTCCAAAAGCTAATGATAACTTAAACTTTGAGCTCATTCTCTTGCATCAGACTCCTCAAGTCAGAAAAATTCATGAACTCTTGTTCATGAGTTCTTCTATAGTATTGCCACTTTTCTGTATGAGTGCAGAAGTTACCCAAGTAGAATCTTCCAGTGGATGATCCTTCCACTTCACTAAGTACTCATGGTACTCTTGTCCTCTTGTCTTCTTCAACACTCGGGTATCCAGAATTCTTTCCATTTGTCGCTTCTTCTCTATAGGAATTTGTTTCTGCCACTAAATTTGTTGTCCTATGTCTCTATCCAAATCTTTTTTTGATTGCTCTACTTCAGGTTCCATATAAGAATACAAATTTGATACATTAAATATGGGAGAGATTCCCATGTCTTCTGGAAATTCAATCTCATAACCATTGGCTGAAAAAATTCTCAAAATCTTGCAAGGCCCAATATGTTTAACCTTCAATTTGTTATATGTTCCTCTAGGAAATATTTATTTCCTCAAATGTGCCAATACTAAATCTCCTTCTTCAAAAACAACTTCCCTTCTCTTCAAATTTTCTTTTTGTTTGACTTGAAACTATTTTCATGTAACTGTTCTTTAACTTTTTCATGCAACATTTGCATATCTGAAGAAAAATATTCTGCATTTGTGCTTCTCTTCTCCATCTGTCCCAAATATCTGAGCTCAAATACACCTCTTTGGTTCACTCCATAGACAATCTTAAAAGGAATTAACCTTGTACTTATGTTGGGTGAGTCATTATAATCAAATTAATCCTATGGTAAAGATAAATCCCACTTATTAGGATCTTCACTTACCAAAATTCTCAATATATTACCCAAACTCATGTTTGTAACTTCATTTTGACCATTTGTTTGAGGATGGTAGGCTGAACTAAAGTTAATACTTGTTCCCATTTTCTTCCACAATGTCCTCCAAAATTTTCCAACAAACTTAGCATCTTTGTCTGAAACTATACTAACACGAAGACCATATAGTATTACTACTTCTTTAAAAAATAGAGTTGCAATATGAGTTGCATCACTAGTTTTATAATAGGGTATAAAATGCGCCATTTTAGAAAATCTATCTACCACAACAAAAATGGAATCATTGCCTCTCTGAGATCTTGGCAATCCCAAAACAAAATCCGTACTCACATCATCCAAAGGTATTTTTGGAATTGGAAGTGGCTGATACAAGCTTGTATTCTGGTGTCTACCTTTTGCATGCTGAAAAACTTTGCATATTCCCACAAATTTCTGAACATCAGTTCTCAGTCCTGGCCAATGATAAAAATTACTCAAATGAGCATAAGTTTTGTCATTGCAAAAATGACCAACAAGTCCTCCACTATGCTTTTCTTGCAGCATGAAATCCATCCATAGACTTCTATCTCTCAAAATTGGATTCAAACATGCTTCATATGCTTCCTTAAAATCTCCATCTTCAAGGTACATATCTTTGATATGTTCTAATCCAAGGACACTCACCTGGAACTCCTACAAAACTAAACACCTTCTGCTTAAAGCATCTGCAACCTTATTAGAGCTTCAACTAATATGTTTTAATACAAAAGTAAAATTCTGCATGAATTCTATGCATTTAACATGTTTTTGATTTAATTTATCTTTCTTAGTTATGAACCGCAAAGCATGATTGTCAGAATATAAAACAAACTATTTAGGCATAAGGCAATGCCTCCATTTCTTCAAATCTTGGATCACTGCATAGAATTCTTTGTCATAAGTGGAGTATTTATGTTTTTCCTCATTTAGTTTCTCACTCAAATATGAAATTGGCTTGTCATTTTGACTCAAAACGCCTCCAACTAGTGTCCCACTGGAATCACATCTAACTGTAAATATTTTGTTGAAATTTGGGAGAGCTAAGATGGGTCTCTCAGTAATATTTTCCTTTAGCAATTTGAATCCTTTTTCTGCTGCCTCTGTCCATCTAAATGGTTTTTTTTCTTTCTTCACAGTTTCTAGGATTGGAGCACAAATACCACTAAAGTTTCTTATAAATTTCCTATAGAAACTTGACAACCCATGAAAACTTCTAACTTCAAACATGTTTCTTGGAGATTGCCACTCTTTAATTGCTTTCACTTTCTCTGGATCCATCTTTAATCCTTCTTGTGAAATCACAAATCCTAAATAAACCAATTTTGTTTTCATAAAGAAACATAATTTATTAAGAGTTTCTCTTGATGTAGTTTATTTAGAACCAAATTCAAGTGCCTAACATGTTCTTCTATGGTTTTACTAAAAACAATAATATCATCTAAATAAACAATGACAAATTTCCCTATGAATTCCTTAAGTACTTCATTCATAAGTATCATGAAATTATCAGGTGCATTAGTTAAACCAAAAGGCATAACCAACCACTCATATAGTCCATTGTTTGTCTTGAAGGTTGTTTTCCATTCATCATCTTCCCTCATTCTAATATGATGATATCCACTTTTTAAATCTATCTTTGAAAAATACTTGGCACCACTTAAACAATCCATCAAATCATCCATTATGGGTAAAGGAAAATGATACTTAATGGTGATTTTATTTATGGCTCTAGAATCTTTGCACATTCTCCACTCTCCTCCTTTCTTCATACTTAATATTGTAGGTACAACACATGGACTCAAGATTTCTCTGACCAATCCCTTGTTCAACAGTTCTTGCACTTGTTTGTTGATCTCTTCATTTTCTACTGGAGTCATTCTGTAAGCTTCTTTGTTTGGAAAACTAGCTCCAGGAATCAGATCTATATGATGACTAATGCTTCTAATAGGTGGTAGTTCATTAGGAAAATCATCAACTACAATATCCACATAGTCCTATAACAATTTCTGAACTTCAATAGGAAAGTCATATATTCTTGTGTTGGTCAAAATAGTCCTAGGTTTTCCAACAACAACGAAAACCTACCTCTTCATCTTGCACATGCTTCAGAAATTCCTTTTCTGTGACCAAAAATACTTTTGGACTTTTCTACTCTTCTTCTCTTTAATCCTTAAGAGGAATAAGAGTATTCCTTTTTCCTTCCTTCTCAAATGTAAAAGTATTCTCTCTGCCATTGTAAACTACATTTCTATCATATTTCCATGGTATGCCCATCAACACATGACAAACATCCATCAGAATGAAATCACAAAAAATCTTATCCTTATAATTTCCAATATGGAAATCAACTCTGCGTTGTTCATTTACCAATACTTGATTCCCTTTTGCAACCAATAAACTTTATATGGTGTAGGATGCATCTCTTTTTGCATTCCTAATTTCTCAACCATTTCCACATAAACAAAATTATCAGTACTACCATTATCAATAATCAATTTGCAGCACCTACCTTTTGATTTGGACATTGTCCTGAACATATTTTCCTTTGTGTTGGTTCATGCACTTCCTTGTTTGATTTCAATAAAGTTCTCCTAATCAATAAAGCTTCTCCTTCCTTTGTAATTTCAACATTATCCTCTAGTACTCTTGGTTCATTATCATCTTGGGAAATCCCATGACATATGGCCTGTATAAGATCTGACCTCATATCCTTTGCCTCTTCCTTGACCTCTTTGAAAAGATATTCTTCCTTTGAAGTCTCTTCCTCTTCCTCTTGAGGATTGTTATTGTTGATTTGATGTATCAGCTTCTTCCTTCTGAGTTGAAAACTTATTCTTCCCATCTTTCTATCCCTTACCTATGTAAGATTGACCTTTCCCTTTTCCTAAATTATGTCTTCTATTCAGTTTCTCTTCCACCTTTAAGGCACATTGGTATGCCTCCTCCACTTTATTTGGTGATAAGAGACTCAATTCATCTTGTATTTCTAATCTGAGACCATTCATATACCTTGCTACCTTCTTTGAGCTATCTTCATTATAACCAAGTCTAATATTCACCTTGTAAAACTCTTCAGTGTACTCTCTAACAATTAACAATCTTTGTCTCAGATTTTGCATCTATCTATACAAGGAAAGATGATAGTCTTTAGGTAAGAATTTACATTTTAACTTTGCAACCATTCTATCCCAACTTTTTATTGGTTGTTTGTTATTCCTTTTTCTCTCTGCTTGAACACCATCCCACCATAACAAAGAATGGTCATCTTTGTGACTACAAATTTAACCTTCTTTTCATCAGGAACCTCATCATAATCAAAGTGTTTGTATAACACATTGATCCAATCAACCAATTATTTTGGATTCAAGGCTGCACTGTATGAAACTATCTATGTTCTGGACTTTGAACTAGCTCCCAAAATTGCTTTTAATAATTTGAGTCCAAGATTCTCTTCTGTCACTTCTTCTTATTTTGTATTATTCTCTTGCTCAATTTCACTGAAATTCCCTACTTTAGGATCTCTTCTCCCAACATTTCTTATGGCTTCAACTTCTGCACACAAAGTTCTCATTTCCTCCATTACCTCTGCATTTGCAATTGGTCTGCCTCTACGACATCCTCTGCCATGTCCTCTTCAAAACTAAAATTCCATTTCAGAATGTAATATATTCTTTTGAGAATTACTACAATCCTGAATTTCTCCTACTTCTATCAATGGAAGAGGCGAGAAATAAATTCTCCCTTTCATACACTTACATGAATCGAAATTCCTTGCTCGATACCACTTAATGTAGATGTATATCAATGAAACCTTCAGTTTTCCAACAAAACTATTATTTCTATTCTTGGACCTACAAGAACCATTAGATCTACATATCTATGGTGGAGATTGGTTTTAATATTTCCATGTAATATTAAAGTTTTCAACCCAATCAGATTTTGAACAAACGATGAATGTATTTCACAAGATTGCAGGTCCACCAAAGGTAGGGCCCACCACTATTCTTTATAACTTCTGCAATGAATACAAGCTGTTCGATTCTAGATTGGATTTCAAACTTAAAACAAAATTGTATTGGAATTGAATGATGGGTACAGGTCCCGATGTTTACCCATGTGCATATAGCTTTTCCGCAATGGATTATGATTGTCGATCTTATCCCTAGAACGATTCTAAACCACGTGATTTCCAACTATAATAATTTCGACGTGGTAATATTTGACAAAGAATTTAGATTGAGAACAGAACTTCAGTTTTATAAATTCAACAGTAGAATATAATTACGATTTGTTCCACATTGAATTGGATGAACTCCTAGCATGAATTTATAAATAAACCTCATATTTTTCGCAGTAAGAGACCAAAATAGACATGCACAGTCGGCTCCAAGGGTGAGAGTTTCCAAATGAAATTCAATTTCATTTATTGATAATCATAGATTTATCAATTTATTCCACATCTCAAGCTCCCTAATATCCACTCTCAACCTTTGAACACAAGAGCCTCGATGGGATTAAATACAATCAAATTATGTTTCTCAGATCCACTATTTTTGGATCGAATTACCTGATTCAACTCTAGATCCTATATTCTAGCCTAAAAATAAAAACAACTTCTATCTTTGTTACAAAGAAGGATTCAAAATCCTTGTTGTAGTATTCGATTTGGCTTCTAAATTTAATAAAAATAGAAAAAAAAAATTAAGAGAACCAACTCTCTTTGGTAAACTTGACTTTGACTTCCAAAAGCCAATGATAACTTAAACTTTGAGCTCATGCTCCTACATCGGACTCCTTAGGTCAGAAAAATTCATGAACTCATGTTCATGAGTTCTTCTACAGTACTGCCACTTTTCTATATGAGTGCAACAGTTACCCAAGTAGCATATTCCAGTGGATGATCCTTCCACTTCACTAAGTACTCATAATACTCTTGTCCTCTTATATTCTTCAACACTTTGGTATCCATAATTATTTCCATTTGTATCTTCTTCTATATAGGAATTTGTTTATGCCACTTAATTTTTTGTCCTATGTCTCTGTCCAAATCATTTGATGATTGTTATACTTCATGTTCCACATAAGAATAAAAATATGCTACATTAAATATGGGAGAGATTCCCATGTCTTCTAGAAGTTCAATCTCATAAGCATTGGCTGAAAACTTTCTCAAAATCTTGCAAGGCTCAATCTTTTTAACCTTCAATTTGTTATATGTGCCTCTAGGAAATATTTATTTCCTCAAATGTGCCAATACTAAATCTCCTTCTTCAAAAACAACTTCCCTTCTCTTAAAATATGCTTTTTGTTTGTACTTGAAACTATTTTCATGTAACTGTTCTTTAACGTTTTCATGCAACATTTTCATATCTAAAGAAAAATCTTTTGCATTTGCGTTTCTCTTCTCCATCTGTCCCAAATCTCTGATCTCAAATACTCCTCTTGGGTTCACTCCATAGAGAATCTTAAAATGACTTAACCCTGTACTTTTGTTGGGTGAGTCATTATAATCAAATTCAACTTGTGGTAAAGCTAAATCCTAGTGATTAAGATGTTCACTTACCAAACTTCTCAATATATTACCTAAACTCCTGTTTGTAACTTCAGTTTGACCATCTATTTGAGGATGGTAGGATGAACTAAAGTTAAGACTTGTTCCAAGTTTCTTCCACAATGTCCTCCAGAAGTGTCCAACAACCTTAGTATCTCTATCTGAAACAATACTAACAGGAAGACTATGTAGTCTTACTACTTCTTTAAAAAACATAGTTGCAATATGAGTTGCATCACTAGTTTTATAACAGGGTATAAAATGTGTCATGTTAGAAAATCTATCTACCACAAAAAAAATAGAATTGTTGCCTCTCTGAGTTCTTGGAAATCCCCCCAAAAAATCCATACTCACATCATCCCAAGGTATTTTTGGAATTGGAAGTGGCTGATATAAGCCTATATTCTGGTGTCTACCTTTTGCATGCTGACAAACTTTGCATCTTCCTACAAATGTCTGAACAACAGTTCTCATTCCTGGCCAATGATAAAAATTACTCAACTGAGCATAAGTTTTGTCATTGCCAAAATGACCAGCAAGTCCTCCACTATGCTTTTCCTGCAACAAATTCTCTCTCATTGAACATTTTGGAATGCACAATTTACATCCTTTGAACAACAATCCTTCTTACAACATGAAATCCATCCATGGACTTCTAGGAAAAAATATAGTGAAGTTAAATGGTTAGCATAGAAAAACATTTCATTTCAACAGATTAAGAAATTTCTAGCAGAAGCAACAATTTTAGTAAGCATGAATTATTCTAAAGAATTTCTTTTATTCTCCTTTGCTTCTAAAAATAATTTAGTTGTTGTTATTTTAGAGAAAAATAATGAAGGTTTCGAACTACCAATTGCTTTCTTCAGCAAAAGCCTTAGGGATTCATAATTGAAATATAATATTATGGAAAAACAAGATTATGCAGTGGTAAAAGCATTAAAGTATTTCAGGATTTATATTTTGTATTCTAAAATCATTGCATATGTTCCTAGTAGCATAGTTAAATAAATTCTGAGTCAACCCGATAGTGATGGAAGGAGAGGCAAATGGTTGGTTAAAATACAAGAGTATGACCTTGATGTCAAACCTACTAAGATAATAAAAGGTCAAGTTCTATCAAATTTATTGGCTGAATCTAATTGCAAAGCCCTAGGAATCAATCTTATCACTTCAAATTTTGAAAGTCCTTCAATAGAAGTAGAAGAAACTGATAAAACATAATTTGTGAATAAGACAGATGAAAAATTATCCTCTTATCCTTGGTATAGAGTTATCATTCTATACATGCAAACACTTCAATGTCCATCTAATGTGACTCCAACAAAAGCTAGATCACTTAAATTACAAGCTATCAAATATTGCATAATAAGTGAGAAGATTTACGGGAAAGATCCATTACGTTTTCACAAAGGAATTGATGAGTTTCACAAAGGAATATGTGGGGGACACCATGAATGGAGGGATAGATAATATAAAATCCCTAGAGCAGGATATTATTGGCGTACGTTTTTTTCGGATGTAAATGCAAAAGTTAGATCCTGTAGAGAATGCAATATTTTTGTAGGAAAATAGTACTTACCCTCCTTACCCTTAGTACCAGTTAAGGTTGAAGATCCTTTTCAATAGTGGGGTTTAGATTTCATAGGAGAGATTCATCATTCTTCTAGTACTCAACATAAGTGGATTCTTATTGCCACTGACTATTTTTCTAAATGGGTGGAAGCAATCCAACCAGAAATGAAATTGATGCAGCGGTAATAAACTTTCTTGAAGAAAATATCCTAGCCAGATTTGGTTGTCCATGAAAAATTATCACAACCAATGCACAAGATTTTAAATTTGTCACTGTGATTAATTTTTGTCAAAAATATAATATAATTCTTGGGAATTCTACTACATATTATCTTCAAGGCAATGGACTGGCATAATATTCTAATAAAATTTTAATGAGAATTATTAAAAAGATTATGACTAACAACAAGAAATCTTGGCATTCTCATTTGAAGAATGCTCTTTGGGGAAACAAAATCAACACAAAAAGATCAACATGTACTTCTCCTTATTAATCGATTTATGGTATGGATGCAATTATGCCTATTAATCGTGTTTTGCCTATTATGAAATTAATTCAGGAAATTGGAGAGGAGCCAAATGATCTAATGAGGATAATTAACCAAATTATTGAAGTCCAACAAACTAGCGAACTAGTCAATGAAAAGTTTCAAGAATATCATGACAAGAGGAAGGCCATTTTTTATAAAAAGTCTAAGGACAAAAATTTTCTTCCTAGAGATTTGGTTTTGATATGGGATGCTAGAAGGGAAGACCCTGGAAAAAATGGAAATTTTGATAATTTGTGGTTTGGGCCATACCAGATTGCAGCTGTAGAAGGGAGAAATTTCTTCTCTATTCAAAATTTGGACGAAGAAATTTTGGAAGCACTTGTCAATGGACGTTATTTAAATCATTTCTTCCAGTAGATAGCTTTGTTTGTTTTTCCATTGTAGATATTAGTTTGGTTTTGATTTATATTGCCATTTACTTTCATTTTCAAGCCCTAATGGGTTAATAACTCATTTTATGAATTACAACCTAATTATGGCTAATTTTTGTTTTCTTTTCTTAGGTAATAAATCTCTTCTAACTGATAGCAATTTTCAATTGAAGAATAATTTTTTTGTTTGATTGTGATTAATTAGAAGTTTGACTTGGTATTCTTTCAGAGATAGTTTTAGTTTGTTTATTTTGAATAAATGGAGATAAACCTTTCTGTCTTACTTGAATCTTTATAGAAATGATATATCTAGTCAATAGAATTTAAAAGTTAAACATGTTATTTTTACAAGATTGGTGAAAATGTTTATTCATTTCTTTATTTTAGTCGAAAAAATATGTTTAGGGTAATCTTTTGAAAATTATTCTTTGATATTAGACTATAGTTGATAAAGTTTTCTCAAGGTTAAACCTTAATCATAAATAAATTCTACCTATTAGAAATGTATAGTTAAAATTGAAGGAAAATTAATTTCAGAGTATTCTCAAACACGTAGACATACCTACTTTATTTTATATAAAGAAAAATATCATCCCTAATGTTATTTAACACAATGATTGTCCCCACTTCAAAGCAATAAAGTAAACTTTTAAAAGACAGATGGTGAAAGGAAATTCATAATTAATTTCCCCCATCTTGTCCAAAAAGAGATGATGAAAGGAAATTCATAAATAATGGCACTCATCTCAAATTAATTAAATTATAAACGTGAAGTGGTGAAAGGAAATTCAATTTTGGGTATGCAGATAACTTCATCGGGGTTATGGACGTCTACTGGCAATGAAGCAATATCTCTGATATCTGTAAAGGTTGTTTCTACATATCTTTATTAGTACTCTTTTATTAATTATTTTTTAGTAATTTTTGTATCCTAATTTGATTAGGTTTATCTAAAACAAATTTAAGTATAATTTCAAGCCTTGAGTAAAGACAAAATCAGTTAGAAATCTAGTGTTTAAGCTAAATTTAAATTGCTTACTTTAGACAACTCTTGAGTAAATTTTAATAGAGGAATTCTTTATTTGCCTTTCTTGAAATCTTTATTCAAGCATGTATCAATTTTGACTATTGACAACTTTATCACTTCTTATGTAAGATATAGCATAAAAGAAAGGTTTTAGTTTTATGTTTCTTTGAATAAATGTTTAGTTTTAGAGAATAATGACTCCATTACCCAATAAAGGCACTCGGTCTGTGTGTTCTTTAGTGCCTCGCAGAGAGACACAATCCCTAAATGGAGCCTAATGTTGTAACATAGGTTAAAATTCTAAATAAAAATTCAAAACATTTTTATTACAGTAGACTTTTGAGTTTTATTCTAGATTTTCTTTGTATATAATTCATTTAAAATTTCTTTAATTGTATATAATTTTTATTGTAAACAATTTTTATATAGATTAAAATTATATTGTTAAATATAAGTTTTATATTTTTGTTATATATTTAGAACTAAATCGTATTTTAATTAGAAATAGTCAAATTTTATAGTATTCTAAACTAATAAAATAATTACGTACAGGTATATTGTGATTAATGTTGAGCGTAGATAGAAGAAAGGCCTAGTGTGACCCAAAATGACCTAAGATTTATTGATAAATGAGATTACCATAGGACTGCAACTTAAAGATTAAGTATCAACACAAGTCTAGATCAAAGGCTTGGATTATTTGTGTGCAGATCGGTAGTTCTTGTTTGATCTCAGAGTTCCTCATAAGAATACTTAAACTCTCTATCAATCTAAAATGACTTTACTGACAAATGAATGAGATTAATTAACAATACTGTTGGGCGTACACAAGATCAACGGTCCATATTTAACCTCACAATCTCTCGTCGGACATCCACATTTATCTACAAATCCGATGAGTGCTTTCCGATGGAAATCCCAAGTGAAAAAAACAATGGTCCATATTATTGCAAAGATACTTCGACGGAGCTTACTAGATTCCACGTCAACCATCTAGGTGGCATGCCAACTCAACACCAGTATAGAGTTGTCATGCATCCATATGATGTCAGCATGATGTCACTGGGGTCAAGGTATTTTGGTTCCACAACATATCAAATCGATGAATCACAATGGATTAGGGATATATCAGATCAACGGTCGAGATTATTTCAGATCTTGGAAATCAGGATATACTGGAAAGGCTAAGCCTGAACTCTTCCAACGATCCAGGGATCAACATACATCAGCCCACGTATGCAACCAACCAG
Source organism: Picea mariana (assembly GCA_032191745.1). NCBI lineage: Eukaryota > Viridiplantae > Streptophyta > Pinopsida > Pinales > Pinaceae > Picea > Picea mariana. Next base: position 1,192 of record JASDQU010504094.1, on the reverse strand, counting down.
GAGGATCCACATCATGTCGGGTTTTTGGCTATCTGATCATCGGGATCCTTGACCACAATTGCATAGCATATTGATCTAATTTGATATGAATTCACATCGGTCCATCGACATCGGACTATCGTAATTTTTCTAAAGTTTTTCTGTGATCCCCTTTTGATCTAGGATACGTTAACACTAGCATGTCATATCGGATCACCAGAATGTCGGACCATTTTTCTAAAGCTCTTTCCATAATATCTTCTAGTCCGGTGGACAACTCAACATTGACACATCGCATGTACTTCTGCCACAAAAATGACAACAGGGATTGGTGAGGGGATGCCATGTGTTTGTGGTGACGTCAGCATGCCACATCATGTCGGGTCATCGAACACCGAGTTTGATTATTGAATTTGTATGTTTTTCAAAGAAAGGTTGATCCAGTAAAGTTGAGACCCACTTCTAAAAGGTTACACTATCCAAGAGGTTCCATGGTCTGCTCATTTTCTTTCAAATCATTTGGAAAGGTCTTGTCTAAATAAAGGCATATAAAACAAATTCCACGACGAATGTAGGATTAATCAATGAGCATGATAATTTTTAAAAGTGAGATCAATGATCACGATGGTATATTTGGGATGATCCAATGGATGCTTCTTTTCACGTTTGTTACAAGATTTATTTGGATAACCAGTCAACAGAATGAGGAAGTTTTGATTCAACAATTGAAATATCCAGAGATTATTTAGTCAGATGGAATTTTTTAGAATTCCACGATATCTCTAGGATCAAATAACAAATTCTGTTGTAATTTCTCTATATAAATATCCATTCAAAAGATTGTAAGGAGGAATTTTTTGGCCCACAACATATTGAAGTTTTTCAATAAAAAAATTATTTACAGAAAGAAAGAGATTATTCAATTTTGTTTCATGAGTTTACGTGCTTCTCCTTCATGTTTTCACATGTCTCTATGAATTATTTTCTTCAAATTAATTTTCCAGTGTTATAAGTGTTGCAATGTTGTACAACTTCCACTGCAGTAAGTTTTCAAGACGGTTATTGAGGTTCAACCTTTCCTCTATTTTACTGTGAGTAAAATAAGACCTACACTTCAATATTTTGTTTATAATTCTCAAACAATTTTGTGACACAGGTAAATTTGTTGTTATTCATTCTATTGGAAAGGAAGTAATATTTATCTTTATTGGAT
>JASDQU010504093.1:63488-83998 GCA_032191745.1 Picea mariana | reverse complement strand
TTGAGCCCTTTCCTCGGGGTTGACGTTCCTTTCTTCATTTTCCACAATGTTTTCGCACACTTGTGATCGAAGGAGCAGATTTCGGGGGAGAGTTACACAATGTAGAGTTAGCGAAAGTCGGCTCGACTATGATAGAAATGAGAAAATTGGGGTGAGCTTTAGAACGTGGCACTGATTACAAGGGATACAGCAGAATGGTTGGTGATTTGCAATAGTCATGGTGGATAATTGTAATAATGGAGGGTACGTAAGCACATGGCTTAATGATATAATGATCTGGAAAGATCCGCTTATATCACACAGAGATCAGCTTCTGGTTGTGAACGGTTCATTCTCCTGTATTTTCGGCGGCTTATTGCAATCATAAAATGTCAAACCCGACGATTGAAATGTGTGATAGGACATACTGACTCTTTCTCCGCTTTTGCGATTTCGGTGGTTAAAATAGCCCTGTATTCCTTTGTTTAAGCTACTGAAAGCTAAGGCTTTCGGTGGCTAATGAATAATCGAAATGTTCGCCTAAGCCACAGAAACCTGAGATTTGAATTAGATCAAATAAAAACTGAACAAATGTTTATTTAAACTTTATTACATGTGTAAGTCTTTGAGAAATGAGCTTTAAAAAATTTAAAAAGTACCTTTTTAAAAGACATCCTATCACCTAAAAAGAAAAATCTCAATTGATTTATTTGAGAAGATAACACCGGGAACCATAACTCCATCATCTTGAAAGGAAAACTGACTCGAAAGAGGTAAACCCTCATTCGACTTATGCCCCCCCCCCCTCCCCAAGTTCAAAGAAGATGTGACCAAAGAAGGAGAAAAAACAAAACCACTGGAGGACAAGGGGAAAAAGAAAGAGATCAAACTGGCCATAGAGTTTCCCTTCCCACCCCTATTCAAAAGAGAAACCACGCCTTTTCTAGCCAAACCATCAAACTCCACAGTTGTAAAAGGAGAAGAAGCAATTAAAGTGACATCTAGTTAGGACTTACCCGAGAAGTCCTGCTCACGGAGAAGAATGTCCTCCAAAGAGGGAGAAATTTTTGGCCCTGCAGTAAATGGCGTGACTATTCTGCATCCCAAGTTACCCAAACTTCCTGAGCGTGATCCTTTTGAAACCTTGTCCGTAGAGGGAGGCTTCAGACTCCCCTTAATTGCATCGGCGCCCAGCTGGTCCTCCAAAGTCTTTCTCGGGCGGGAAGAGGGTGTACCCAAGCCTTTGTATTTTCGATCGCTCCCTTTGAAAGGCAAGTGGTAATCTGCAACTCCATGCCCGTAAATGTGGTAGCGGTGACACTGGAAGGGAATCCCTTCATAATCCAGAGTCTGGACAAACGTCCCAACCATCGAATCAGTCATAATATCTTGTATTAATCCATGTCTCAGATTAATCCTAACCAAAATTCGGGCCACTGACATATACCCTGTATTTTAGAAGGAAATATCTGCTTCTAAAAAACACCCCAACAAATTGCCAATGGCACCAAAGCGATGTGTGTTCCAGAACTGCATTGGGAGCCCCGGGAGCCTGACCCAAATTGGTTCTTCATCAATCCTTTCCTTCTTTGCATCAAAAGAAGGGGTCCAACGTTTAAGGATAGTGGGGGTGTCTGCCATGCTCCAAACAATCTTTAACACCCAATAAACATCTTCCGTGGAGGAGAATATGAAGGCGAACCGGCCTCTGGTGAATAAGCAAATGTGTGGCATCTTAGTGATCTTTGGTAACTAGGTTTTGGTTACCCAGTCCTTCAGAAAGGCCATGCCCAACTTCTTTCCCCTAACTCATCCAACCACGACCCATTCTGAAAAATCCACTACCTTGTCCATGTAGATATCCTCCCCAAAGATAAGATGTTTGGTGCAGGGCCTATCGCGAGCACACCTAATGGGTTTTGGTGAATAATTGAGATGTCCCTTTGGGATTTTCAATCCCTTTGGAAATCGCTCCTCCCTCTGTGAGTCTCTGAAGGGTATTTCCCCCCTCTTTTTAGGAAAAGTACCAGCTGGAACTGCATAAACACCCCCGCTAGAGGAGACCCCAGCTCCCCTACCGCCACCCAGAGCAGCATCCACCAGATAGTCGAACGATGAGTAGGCCAAAGGAGAATTGAAACCTTCTGAGATCAAGACTAGCCCTCCTAAAGATGCCTCCTCCAACAAATACACAAGCCGGACACTCGGTCCAGAGGTGGTCTCCCCCGCAGCAAACCCCATGCTCCTGTCAAGACCCCCTATCGACTTGGGGAAGCACGTGTAATCTTCTCCCCAACCCTCAGAGAAACTCGATCCTTCAGAGAAGGGAAGCTCACCCACCGAGGAGAAAACCAGACCTGTCACCCCTGTAAGTGTTTCTCCCAAGCCCACACTAGTCGCACACAAGGGTATCCCCGATTCTCTGAACTCTATCCCTGGAAACCCCTCCCCAATCAGGCCCCGCGCCCCACCTGTCACCTTCCAGGCATCCAAAATTTCACACCCTTCAAGGCCGCCAAGAAATATGTTGAGTGCCCCGCACCTTCGGGGTTGTTGGGGCCGCCCCCCTCCTTTGTCGACGCCATAGTTGATCGATGTCCTGGCTAAACACCCCAGGGACATGCCACTAAACCTTTACCATAGCTCAAGAATCTCGCGGCCCTGTCAGAAGCCAAATCCTAACCCTCCAAAGTCGCTCCAACCACGATCTTCATACACTCACCCTATTATTATGGTTACTACTATTATTATATTTTGTTTCTTTGTTAATTTTAAAATTTTATGAACTTCATAATTTTTAATGTTTATGAATTTCAAATTTTCAAATTTTAATTATTACATGAGATATGTATATGCGGCTTGCTACTCTAGTGTAATAAGGTCTCGTTTTTTTCGATAAGTTTCCTTCTTTGACTAAATTACAATAAAAGTTAGAGCCTAAAAGAAGAATGCCACAAATTAGTATGATTAACATGATAAGTCTTTAAATAACTCACATGTTACCTTGGCTTCTCCATTTTAAATCTTTTTTATTTACAATTTACATAGAGTGAAATTCACATAATTTAAAAATAAATTTTATATTTTAATTATATATATATATATATATATATATATATATATATATAATTATGTATTAATCTTGTTTAAAAAGATAAATAATTCTATAGAGATTAGTGGTTAAGAAAATGCATTTAAACAAATTTAATAGAGGGAAAACTTCTTTAAAAGCTAAATAAAATTATACTGTTATGATTACTAATTTTAATAATCTATATACCAAAGATGTAAAAGAATCTATAAGAAAAAAAAGGACATAAAGGAAAAGATGTATATAAGAATAAAATGATATATAAAGAGAAGAAGTGTATATAAAATGGTCAAGTTTTGAGTAAATTATTGGAAATTATCATTTGGCATAATATTATTAATATCAAAAATATTATTATATATATTAAATTTAAAAAGAAATTATGACATCATAAAAAAAATTCAAAAATTCAAATTACAACAAATACTGCCATTACAATAGCCTATATTTCCAACCACACTCACACTTTTGTGGTTCCTCTTCAACCAATTGTACAATTTAAACTTAAAAGCCTTGCACTTTGACTTAGTTGTTGCTAATAATGATGAAGTTCTTAGGGTTTGTTCGAGTGATTCCCAACATACAAATATGCTGATAACGACATTTCGCTTATAAAAATTAAAGTGACCTCAAACTCACATTTTGATACTCATAATTCTCCACTACGGAGTTAATCGTTGTCGCGTATATCTTGTTTTTTCGTGATTATAGTTTATTATACACTTTCCTCCACTACGTGCAATACGTTTTCCACGTATTTGAATGTGTAGACTGATATTTATTTTGAATTTTGACATTTTTTTAGGTATTAAATTTTGTTCATATTATTTGGTTTGTGAGATTTTGCTTTTAGTAATAGCAATGTTTTACGAGTTTTACGATGTGACACCTAAATTATCTTTGTTTTGATAAGTGTAAAAAAAAAAAAAGCTTTGTTAAGATAAGAACAAATTTTCACGAGTTCTATAGTGAAATTGAGTGTTGGTCAATTCCTAAAACATTATAGGATGAAAAAATGTGTCACTTTTGTGACACTAAGAATGTTGAAGATGAAAAACACTTTCTCTTAGATTGTCCAGCCTATACCTAGATTAGATCTCAATTTCAAAATATTTGTCATACTACCAACCTTCCTAACCTTTTAACTCTTTTTTCCACATAAAATTGCACTTATATTAATATATAAAGTTTTACATTCAGAAAATTTGAGTTACACAGTTCATAGAGATACATCTACTCCTCTCAACCTCTCTCGAAGGAATAAAAAATAGTATTGACCAATACCATAAAGTTACTAAGATGCTGAACAATCCACAAAATACCTCCAATCAACTTGAAAACAAAATGCACACACTGCCTAAAGCATGGTACAAACTAATCACCTAAGATCATAGTGGTTGAACAAGTTGAATGATCTACAAAAAATATGTATCTTTACCGGATCTTAAGTATTAATGTGGGGCCAAAGTGCCCATCTACCACCTGGTTGTAATTTATGTTGCCCTCCTGGAAGTTCAATGCACTTTTAGAAAGTGTATCCGCCTATTGTTTAAACTCTCTTAAGACATGGGTGAAACAAAGGGTCCTAAAACCTTCCACCAGATCTTTAACCCTCTCTTTCCAACAATGTAGATTAAGGATCTAAAGTTTACCTATCTGATTCAACCAATCTATGTCGATTCTCGAGTCTCCGAAAACTTGAAGGTCCTGAAGATCTAATCGGGTTGCTACATTAAGAAGGGCCCAAACTCCCAAAAGCTTGGCTCTATTGTTTGTACCCGGTCCACAATCTAGTGACCATCTGAATTATGCATGCTCATCAATCCTGATAACACCACCAACACCACTTTTCAAACCTCGATCTTAGAAGCTCCATCAAACCACCCTGTTGGTGATCCCCCAAAGAGCACTGGAGGATGGCGAGAAGGTCATACCAAATGATGTCTTGCCTATGGAATACTTATACCGCCAAGAATCTCGTGATAAATCAGATTTAAAGAGGGTCGACTAGTATCAAATAATACTTGATTTCGCTCCAGCCAAACATTCTAGCAAAAAATGGTTGGTAAATGTGGAAAGGGTGTACAGTAAATTGACCAATCTATAAACCAGGATTGAAGAGTGGCTCTCATCCATCTGGAGTTTAATTTAAGTGCTAAAGTGTGTAGCCAAGCCTGCTGGGAGAAACTATTGTCTATCATAATATGTAAGACCGTCTCTGCCTCTTGATGGCATAACCCACAAATGCTTGGCCTAGACTAGTCCCTTTGTTGAAGGTTGTCCCAGGTAAAGACCCTATCTTCCAACAAGAGCCACGTAAAGAGTTTTATATTTGTCGCAAGGTCCCATGTACAAAGTCTTCTATGCCACTAGCTGCTGCTGAATAACCAATATTTCTTAGCTAATGCCTCATATGCATTTTTTTCTATAATGTAGCCCGATTGGTCTCCCCCAGTCCATATAAGAGTATTTGGTATGTTGGTTAGTTCAATGCTGGAAGCCATCAAGGATCTGCAAAACAGATCCCATTATGTAGCGTCTACACCTACAAACCCCAACTCTTCACTTGATTTCCATTGTGCCAGAACGGCCCCTGTCATGTATGTTCCTCTAGCCTCAAATAAGTAATGGATGCCTTCTCGCTTTAGAGTTGTAATCAAAGAGGGGGATAACCTGGAACAAGTATTTATGCCCAGGATCAAATCCTCTTCAATGCAAATTGAATGCCCCATACCATGATTCTAGGACAACCACTAGGTGATTACCTCCACAGACTTAACTAGGATTCGCCAAAAGATCAAAGCTTCAGAAAGGTTCTCAACCAGGCCAAATAGAGATAGTAGGAAGATACTTATCCTTTAGCACTCTATGCAAAAGATCATCTTTCATCAAGCAGTGCCACAAAGTATTCACAACTAAATCTCTATTGAACAAAGGTAAATTATTGACCCCCCATCCGCGATGTGCTTTTGGTTTGGCAATGTTCTCCAAGTTGCAAAGATGAATCCATTCATTTTCCCCACTTCCCGACCACAAGAAATTGAACATCAATTGTCTGATCCTAGTAGGAACCGATGTCAGAATAATGGCTACCGTCATCCAGTAGACTAGTAAGCTCTCCAGTATTGATTTAACCAATACATACCATCCTCCCAAGGAAAGCCAATGGTGGCACCAGAGCCTGATCCGCTTCTCATACTTGTGGATGAGCCAATGCCAATATTCAACTCTATAATTAGTGGGCTTAAGTAAAAAACCAAGGTACCTGAAACCTTATGAAAGGTCCACAAAATTGCAAGGAAAGAGTGACTTCAATGACTTCATCTCATCCTCTGATAATCTTGAGAAATGAAAGGTAGACTTGAAAGAATTGATAAGGAGTATAGAAGCTCGGAAAAAGTTATACAGTAAGGAATCAATGGCCTTCCATTCATTTAAACAATCTCTAGTCATAATGAGGACATCGTCCACAAAGAAGAGATTGAGAATCTTCTAGGAGCGAGAAATATTAACACCTGTAATGTTCCCCTCTATCTGAGCCTTTTTAAGTAGAAGGCAAAGTGATTCCATTACTAAAATAAAAAGAAATGGTGATAAAGGTCACCCTTTCCTAAGGCCACTTTCGCTCTAGAAAAAAGGAGTAGGTCCACCATTGATCAATACAGAGAAAGTAGCAGTGGTTACACAACACATAATCTAGTTTGTAAGCAACATGCCAAATCTGGTCTGGAGAAGGATCACCCTAAGAAAATCCCAATTAGCATAGTCATATGCCTTATTCAGATCAATTTTAAGAATAAGAGCCTTCATCTTTTTTACTTTAATGTTGTGGAGGCATTCCTGGGTTGTTCCCACTGCATCCAGAATGTGTCTACCTTTTAGAAATCCTAGCCGCTCCCCTAAAAGTGCCCTTGAGAGGATAGGTTTAAGCCTGTTTGCTATGACTTTTACAAAAATATTGTATGCCAAGTTACACAGTGCTATAGATATGAAGTCCCTGAAAGTGGTTGGCTTGCTCACCTTCGAAATGAGAGGTAGAAATGATGAGTTTAAGGATCTCTCCATAGTGCCCTCTCTCCTTGACTCCTCTACTTCCTCTAGAATGTCGTCCCCTACCAGATCGAAGAAGTAGAGGAAGAATTCCACCATCCACCCATCCAGTCCAGGAATTTTTTTATTGGCGAATCCCTTGAGAAATCCTTTTATTTCTTCTTTAGTGCAAGGCCCTTTAATGGCTAACCTGTCTATCTCCTCAATAAATCAGGGAAAAAGTTGGACTGTGTTCACCTGCTCTAGAATCATATTTTGTCCAGTGTCTGTGTAGAAAGATTTAAAATGTATCACTGCTTCTGATACCAGTGCCTCCTTTCTCGAGTGACATATGTCATTGTCATACTTGATTTCATAGATAGATTTTTGGTTTCTTCTATGGTTCACAAAATGGTGAAACAATTTGGTGTTCTAGTCACCTTTCTGCAGCCAAGTTGCTCTACTTCTTTGTCTCCACAATTACTCCTCTGCCAGGAGAATCTTACTTCATTTTTGCTCAAGAAGTTTGATTTGTAAATCAGATTCCCTTGAATCCGACCTAAGATCCTTCACAAGGTAGCACTTACCTAGATTTTCCTCTATCAAGTCAAGTTCCATATGTTTTTTATGCTTCAACTCTGTTCCCCAAGCTTTCACTCTTAGTTTCAAAACTTTCAGTTTCCATACGAGTCTTTTTGTGCTGAGGATTCTCCCTCAAAAGCAGTAGAGTTCCATACCTCGGTAACTAATTCCCTGACACCATCTTCCCCCAGCCAACATGGATTCAATTTGAAAGGTAAAGTAACCCTTCTTTGACAATTGTCAAGTTGGAGCATAACAGGTGCATGGTCTGAGATAAAGGGTAGGGATACCCAAAACCTATGTCTCCCTACAACCTTGAGCAAGTCCTCAGTCATGTAAATCATTTCCAATCTTTTAGAAATTTCCTTCGTCCCACCTCTTCCATTACGCTAAGTGGGCCCACACTTAATAGGTATAATATCCACTAACCCCTTTTGTTGAAAAAAATCTTTAAAAAACCATGCCAAAGGGTCCAACCAAGCTTTTTCACCCCACACTTCACCCGCAGAAAAGGTGAAATTGAGGTCACCTGTAACAATTAAATTTTTATTGTCCAGCAATCCACTCTTAACCACCTTATCCCAGAAAAAATTATGATTTGTACACGGCTCATAGCAGTTAACCAAGGAAACTGACAGATTAAGTTCATGTAGTATACCTGTCAACAAAATGCCACCACAAATTAAAAAGGAAGAAAGAGTAAATTTTAATGGATCCCATGCAACACAGAGACCCCCACAATGCCCCTTCGAATTGACAATGCATACCATCCAATTTGGTTGAAGGGTACTAACAAAATCTCTCACTTTTTTTTATCTTCCACCAATGTTTCTTGGAAAAAGAGAATATCAAGTAACGCATTTGATAGTAATGTTTTGAGGGAAGCTAGCTTAGGAGCCCCTCCACCTCCCCTTAGGTTTAGGGAGAGTAGGATAATTATTTAGCCATGGCTAGGGATTTAATACCTCTAAGATCCCCTTGATTAGAAATGTGAGTGTCTGGTTGTGTTAAGTGCTTTTCCTTTTCCTTGACTTTTCTACGTGCACTTCTGGTCTTTAAAGGAGAGAGATCACTCCCCAATCCACTTGACCAGGATAAATATTTTACATCTTACTCTTGTCGGATAAGTGTCCCTCCCATAGACTGACCCAGGTTTAAACCATCCTCACGGCTAAAATCAACCCATCCCTGAAAAATGGGTAAAGGAGTAGGTGACTGCAAACTGTGGTAAGTGGGAACCAAGGTGTCAAGGACATCGCCCGAAGAACTTCTCCCCAACCTCTGATGTCCTAATCCCCTGAGTATCCCTTCCCCACCCCTCAGAAGCGGAAGGAATACCCCCCGTGCTCGGTCTGTGCTCAGAAGAAGGCTCAATAGTACCCCCCAAACCCATACCAATAACATCAAACCCTAGGTTGAAATGTTCTCTCAAATCCTTAGCTGCGCTAGAGTGTAACGTTGGTGCAAGAGGAAGTTCACTGACCAGAAGAATGGATAGTTTTAGAGTATCTAACTCTAAAGAAGTCAACGACGTGAAGAAAGAAGAACATATTTTTTGTAACTTATTGACTTTAGTACCCAAAGTCGATGAAGAATCTGAGTCTTCAACCGTTGGGTTCACTTCGCCACTCCAAAGTGAGTTGACCCCAGGAGAATCAAAATAGGTCATTTTTCAGAGCATGGAAGACTTTGATTCCTCCTCAAACAAAAAACTTGGACAGTTTCTTCGCAAGTGTTCCATTCTCTGACATAATGAACACCTAAAGGGGATGCCCAGGTAGTCTAGCTTCTGTCCAATAACTCACCCCCGCCATTCAATGTCTAAGGCCTCCATGATCCAGGTGGATATTGGTGGCCACCCACCTTTTCCAGCTGACTCAAAACAACTTTCTAGCAATTTTGATAATTTACTATTTTTAGCAGTTTTTCAGGTTCTGAACTTCCGGAGCTGTTTTGAGGCCCTAAACGACGTTTTTTGGGGTACGTGGAGGGTTGCAAAATTTCATCATGAAATTTTGTGCAACTGTTGTATTCCTCGGATAGATATTTCCAATGGGCTATCATATGCCTAAAACGGAGATCATATGCAAACGTTACGACCCCGGGAAGTTGATGTACTAACTTACCCAAACGGGGCCCACATGACTTTTGGCGCTTCATCTCCTAGGGTTAGGTTTTTGGATGTTTAGGAAACTCTTTTTTACTGTAAAAAGGCCTTGAGAGCCTCATTGTAATCATCTTCTTGCGAAAGAGTGCAGCCATCACATCTCTTCTTAGAGATAAGCCGCCACCATTCCACCAAGCTTGTTTCCGTTGCATTTTACAGTTTCCAGCTTATTTCTTTATTGAATAGAAAACCAGTTTTACTGTATCTCTGTTATTTTTTGTTAAGCACCTGTTAATAATTTGTATTCATTTCGTTCTGCTCATAAAATATGGATCAGTGGTATCAGAACGGTCTTCTCCTTGTCGTCTTAATGCATGTCCCCAATGAGGTCGGAGTACAAAGACTTGGGTCTCGAGCTTGTTTTTCTTGAGGACAAAATCTCTCGCACGCCCAAGCGACCTCTCATGGCAGGAGAAAAGAAATATGACGGGATAGGAGATCCTTTCAAACTTTTGATTGAGGAAGCCCTCACGCAACAGAGGAACGAGATGATGGATAGTTTCACGCAAATCCTTTGGCGGCTTCCAACAGGTGACACATCTTCTTCAAAAGGAGGCTCCGCCCCCTTCAAGGTACAAATAAACTTTGATATTCCTATATTTGAAGGTCAGATAGATGCAGATGTTGTAGAAAAGTGGTTGAATCTACTAGAAGGGTATTTTTCTATCCATAACTTTTCGAATAGAGAAAATATTACTTTTGCACTCCTCAAAGTCGTTCCCCATGTCAAAGATTGGTGGGAAACGTTCTGTGAGAAAAAGGAAACAGAGGAACCCTCATTATTTTCAGTCACGACCACCTGGGAATCCTTCAGGGATGCTATTAAGGAACAATACTACCCTGTCGGAAGTTATGACGACCTGTATACCAAATGGACCACATTGCGGCAAGAAAGAGACCAAGTAGTGTCAGATTTCACAAATATCTTCCATACCTTGCACACCAAGATGGGTGTCAAATATTCAGAGCAACATCTGGTGCTCAAGTATCATGGTGCTCTTCATAGATACATCCATACTGAAATGGAATTTCTAGATATCTCATCCTTGGGTGTGGCCTACAGATATGCCTTCAAAATCGAGCAGAAGCTCGGCTATTTGGGCCTGGGAACCCCTCACAACAAAAGCCAGGAAAGGGCGGCCCCAACCCACAGAAAAAAGGACAGAGCAAAGATGGACAGTATCAGGACAACCAGTCCAAGCTGCAAGCAAAGAAAGACGTAGGAAAGATAAAGAAAGACACCAGGAAGTGGTGCGATTTCCATAAGAGCCCTTGGCATAACACTGCTGACTGCCGCTCAAAGCATTCATTGGTGGCTGAAGTGAAAGCCTCTGAATCAGATGCAGATTATGACTCTAAGCCAGAACTAGAAAGGGGAAGACAGATCATTTACGCGGAACTTAGTGCCACTGTTGCTACCACCAAGCTCCAGCCTGGTGAACCAGACAAGCCAGAATAAGGAGAGTGCCTCTTCCATTCATAGATGTGGGTAAAAGGCACCCTGCTGCACTTCATCATTGATAGCGGTAGCCAGAAGAACCTCATCTCAGCAGAGGTCGTCAAGCGGCTGTCCCTGCCAACAACGCTGCACCCACAACCCTACACCATTGGATGGCTCCGCCAAGGAAGCGATCTCCATGTCAGCCAACAGTTTTGATTGTCATACGGAATCAAGCCCTTCAAAGACGAGGTATTGTGTGATGTTGCTCCTCTCGAAGTTTGTGATGTTCTTTTGGGCCAACCTTATTTATGGTTGTATATGAGTCTAGGCCTCGTAGTGTTATTATTACTTTGAACATGAAATTGTATAGGATACCCGAGGCAATCCCACCTAGTGTTATTTCCTTGATCGCTGCTAAGCAATGCAGGAAGGTCATCTCTCAGATGGGGAAGTTTGTCTTCTTCATGATTCTCTCTCAGAATAAGAGAAAGATCAAAACCACATATAGGGTCTCTATGACCGACCTCTCCACACAGAAGAAGCAAGTAGATAAGGTCATGGAAGAATACTCAGATATCTTCTCCTCACCTACAGGGGTACCTCTGCACTACCAGGTCAAGTACCCCATCGATTTGACCCCCTGTGCACCGCTTCCCAATGGGCCAGTCTATCATCACTCTTTGTTAGAGAATGAGGAGATCAAGCGACAGATCCAAGAATTGCTCCACAAGGAGCACATCCATCCCAGATCATCACCTTGTGGGAGCCCAATCGTGCTGGTACAGAATAAAGATGGAACCTGGCGACTATGTCTTGATTATCGGGCTCTAAATAAAATCACATTCAGAAATCGATACCCAATTCCCCGAATCGACGACCTCCTTGATCAAATTACGGGGGCTAAATACTTCAGTAAGATTGATCTGAAGTCTGGATACCACCAGGTCCCGATAGAATAGATAGATGTATGGAAGACCACCTTCAAATCAAAGGAAGGCCTTTTTGAATGGTTGGTCATGCCCTTTGGTTTGACAAATGCTCCAACCACTTTCATGAGGATGATGGACGATGTCCTGCAACCATTCACCAATACTTTTGTAGTGGTATATCTGGATGACATTCTAATTTACAGCAAGACTTTGGCCGAACACTTGCAGCATATTCAGCAGGTTCTGCACACCCTGCGGCAACACAAGCTATACGCCAACTTGGAAAAATGATCCTTCGGCATGGACAGGGTCCATTACCTAGGCTACATCATTGATAAACACGGCATACATGTGGATCCATCCAAGATCCAAGTCATCCATGACTGGTCAGCCCCAACCACAGTCACTAAGCTTCAGAGCTTCTTGGGCCTTGCCAATTTCTACCGCAGGTTCGTGCTGGGATTCTCCCATATTGCATGGGCCCTCAGCCAAATAAACAGGGGTGGTGGTAAGGATAAATTTGCATGGGGTCGGTCCCAATAATAAGTGTTCGATGATTTGAAGCAGCGCTTGTGCTCAGCCCCAGTACTTTCATTACCATACCTACAACATCCCTTTGAGATCGAGACAAATGCTTCAGAATATGCTGTGGGCATTGTTCTCACTCAACACGACGACCCCGTGGCCTGTCATAGTGAGACACTGTCAGATACTGTCTGTAAGTACCCTACTTACGAAAAATAAATGTACTTCATTGTGCAAGACTGTCGCCAGTGGAGACATTACATTCTTGGGAAGGAGACAATCATCCACACTGATCATAAGCCACTACAGTTCATGCAGACACAGGGAAAATTGCAGAATGACTACCATCAAAAGTGGTCCACATACTTGCAACAATTCCACCTCAACATCAAGTATAAAACAGAAAGAACCAATCATGTCACTGATTGCCTCAGGAGACCACCAGTCGTGACACTCACCATGATACTAGATGCTTGCAGCCATGAGACCTCTGGATGGCCCCAACTTTATGAGACAAACCCTGACTTCACCACCACCTACCAAATGTTGGGTGCAACCGCAATTGTCGATAATTTCCATCTTCGGGATGGGTTGTTGTGTCGTCTAGGCCATATATGTGTTCCATCAAGTGAGTGAGAGAAGATGATATGGGAAGTCCACTACAGTCGGGTGGCAAGACACTTCGGTGTTGAAAAGAGAGTGGCGATGCTACAGAAACATTTCTACTGGTCGAAACTTCGATAGGAGGTTAGCAAGTATATCAGGTCCTACACTGCCTGCGCTATTGCCGAACCGACCAATAAGAAACATGGCTTGTACACCCCTCTTCCTACTCCTGACAAGCCATGGGAATCCATCTCAATGGACTACATGTCGGGCCTCCCATCCACCAAGCGGGGAAATGACTGTGTTTTTGTGGTTGTTGATCGCTTTTCTAAGATGGCGATTATGGTTGCCTGTAAGAAGAGCATCATAGCAGAGGCCACTGCCAAGCTCTTCTTTGAACGAGTCTGGGTACATTTTGGAATCCCACAAACCATTTTATTAGATCGGGATAGTCGATTTCTCAGTACATTCTGGTCGAGCCTCTGGTCATTGCTGGACACCAAGCTCACCAAATCCACGGCCTTCCACCCCCAGGAAGATGGCCAAACCGAGGTTGTAAATCGAATGATTGTGCATATCCTTCGCATGTATAATTCAAAGCAACCCCACACATGGGATGAGAGCCTTCCCTATGTCCAACATAGCTACAACTGAGCCCTGCATAACTCAATCGGCCACAGCCCCTTTCAGGTGGTGTTGGGATTCCAACCATTGGGTCCTATAGATGTTGCACTTCCCCTTGCGGTCACCTCGACCGACTCATCTCCTGCTCCAACTGAAGCTGACAAAGCAACCTAGTTCATTGAGCGGCTCCAGCACATCCGCCAACAGGTTTAGGATATCCTACAGAAGTCCAATGACAAGTACAAACAACGCTATGATCAACATCGGGTGCCACATAAGTTTCAGGTGGGTGACAAAGTTTGGTTTCACTTGCAGAAAGAACGCCTTACAGGACCCCATCGAAAGCTTTGTTCACTCTATTATGGGCCATAAACTATCACCAAGGCCGTGGGGGATAATTCTTTTTAGCTCAACATTCCTCCTTTCCTTGGCATGCACCCAATGTTCAACGTGGACCACCTTCAACCTTATTTCCCACCATTATTGGACACCTCAGACGTAGCAAAATAGCTGACACCAACAAAGCTCAACCCCGACTACATACAACAGGAATCCAGTGATCAGATTGTGGACACAGAGATCAAGAGCACTCGACAACAAAGGATCCAACTTTATCGAGTCGTCAAAGCAGGGCAGCTCCTGCACCAAGGCAAGTGGCTCACCCAGGGCCAAATTCAACAGAAATTTCCTCATTTGATGGGGGAACTCAAATCAATGGAGACCATTGCTTCCTAAGGAGGGAGGATTGATCCAAGTGGATATCGGTGGTCACCCACCTTTTCCAGCTGGCTCAAAACAAATTTCTAGCAATTTTGATAATTTACAATTTTTAGCAGTTTTTCAGGTCCTGAACTTCCGAAGCCATTTTGAGGCCCTAAACAACGTTTTTTGGGGTATGTTGCAGTTGCAAAATGTCATCATGAAATTTTGTGCAACTGTTGTATTCCTTGGAGATATCTTTCCAATGGGATATCATACGCCTAAAACGAAAATCGTATGCAAAATTTATGACCCCAGGAAGTTGATGTACTGACTTACCCAAACGGGGCCCACATGAATTTTGGCACTTCATCTCCTAGGGTTAGGTTTTTGGATGTTTAGGAAACTCTTGTTTATTGTAAAAAAGCCTTGAGAGCCTCATTGTAATCATTTTCTTGTGAATGAGCGCAGTTGTCACATCTCTTCTCAGAGATAAGCCGCCACCATTCCAGCAAGCTTGTTTCCGCTGCATTTTATAGTTTCCATCTTATTTCTTTATTGAATAGAAAACCAGTTTTACTGTATCTCTATTATTTTGTGTTAAGCACTTGTTAATAATCTATATTCATTTCGTTCTTCTCATAAAATACAGATCACTCCAGGAGGCCCTTATGTACATCCAGTTCAACCAGAACTCTGCCCATCCTCTTATAAGTCCCTTTGAGGGCCTCTTTGTCAAAAACAAGGAAGCATCCCAGTTTTTTGCCAATAGTTGTTAAATCTTTAATGTTCCAAAGCTATAAAGAAATCCCTGAGAGTAAAACCCACACATTCCTGTGATGGAAATAGTCCGACATACGGTCAAAACTCACCCTCCAACACTTGAGCATAAGGCTACCTTCCTTAATGATCCATGTCATGGATAGAACTTTCTCGGAGTTCTCCGAAGTCTTAAAAATGAAGCAAAACCAACCCCTAGTCAGTGTCACCACCTCCGGTGTATACCATAGCAACAAGGCCCAAGTAATGTGCACCCAGTCTTCTAAATCATGTCTAGACTACACTCTATACAAAAGGCTCCCAACCAGAGCACACAGAGCCAAGGATAAGGTCTCATCTAAACCAATGTCTCCCCCTAAAACCATCCTACGTTTTGACTTGTTAGCTTTCCTCGGTCTTGTCCCAAGGCCCTGCCCTTCACCTGGTCTGTAAAGGCCATCTGAGTTCCTTTGACGTTTGTTTTGTAAGGATGGTTTTGGAAATACTTAAGTCTTAAAATACGCTACACCCTAGCTCGTCCTCTCCACTCCTATGCTTTGTGTTGCAATAATCCTTGAGACAACTCCTAGTTCAAGTGGTAAGTCCAGGGCAAAGTGCGCCCATGTGCTTTCTTGGCATTTTTTCCGGAGTTTTTCATCCGAGACAAATAAACCTTCTTTACTCCACAATGCCTCGTCCTCGGCACTCATCAAAGTGTTGACCTCAGCCTCCATCCAGAACCTCCCTAAAAAACCACCACCTGCCTCAAAAGATGTCCCTTCAGTACTTAGATGTAAGCACGTCAACACATAGTAAGCAGGTTTCTCGGGAGGATGTGACAACAAACCCACAGCTCTAGAAAAAATTTACAAAACATCCCCCCCAATACCTACCCACTATTAAGTCATTTAATATAGTGTCCTTCCCTTATCAAGATCTGCGGGTTAAAGAAAGTATATCAATGCTAGGACCATCGACCAATGCATCGGTTCCTGTGAGGCCTTGATTTACGCAGAGGGAGTTAGTTCCCTCTTCTTCCATTCCTGTGCATTCCTCCATTCATTGACTCTTTCTTTCTCAAATCTAGAGCCCTTAACCTTTTAACTCAACAAAACTGTGGTGATCTCTCTTAATGTTTTTTGAGCACAGAAACAAAATTCTAAAGAATTGCAAGTAATCCCTTACTATCTTAAGGTCCCATAGACCAATTAAGACGTTAATCATCATCATCATCAATATGATATTTAAAATTTAAATAAATAATATTTTATGTAAACTTTGATAATGTGATATTTTACACTATTATTAATAAAATAAAATAAAATATAAAATAATAATAATAAAAATTTAAATATATAATTAAATATTTTAAATAAAAGAAAATATAAAATAATAATAATAAAAATTTTAATATATAATTAAATATTTTGTTTAGTAATTTGATTAGTATTTGGTTTATGTATGAAATTAAAATTAAATATTATTACAAAGTATATAATTCTATTGGTAAAAGTCTTAGGAATAGAGTAGACATTAGTCTTCTGTTAAGATGTTTTCTTAAGATTTGATATACTTTTCTTATGTATTTATTTTTTAATGTTTTCTTTCAATAAATTTCATTGAAAAAGTTTCATAATTAATAAAAAAAAATTGTGATATCAAGTGACTTGTTTGTTTTTATTCAATTTTGTTTGTTTTAAAATGTTCTGTTGATCACCTTATCATAAAATTAGCTGTGATATTGATTATTTGTCTTTTCTTGTATCTTTTATTTCCAAAAATTACATTAACCAAGTTAGACTCTTTCTCTTCTTATAAGTTTTATTTCAGAAGTTCCAATGGTCCAATTTAATTAAATTTAACAATTGATAAATATTAATATTAAGATGAACTAATTGTCATATTCTATAGTTTAATTATATATTTGACCATTATACACTTTTAAGTTGACTTTGAGTGAAATCTTTTGAAGAGTTTATGTAGTTTTTTCAAATCATTATAAAGAAAACTTAGGTTAGGATATATAGAATTTTAAGAGTTAAATTGAGTTTATTGTTAAATTTATATATATATATTTTTTAAAATGATTTATCAAATTTCATTTGTTTATAAAGATGATTTATCAAATTTCATTTTTTATAAAAAAATTTACTCAAATTCTAAAAGATAAAAGTACTTTAATCATTAAAATTATATAGAAATTATATAAAATCTTTAAAAATTTAAATATTAAAAAAAAAAAACATTTCCAAATATAATATGATTATCATTTTAAAAATTAAAAAACTTGATCAAAGTTTTTACACTTTAATATATATATATATATATATATATATATATATATATATATATATATATATATATATATATATGATTAACCATAAAATTCAAATTCAATTTTACTTAAAAACAATTATAAATAGTTTCTATTTAAACAAAATACTACTTATATTAAAAATAAATATAATACAATAAAAAAAATTAATAATTATTTAAAAGGCTATGACTAGATATCTAATGTATAAGAACAAGTTAAACAATATGGAAGACAAGAGGCTACCTAAAATTGCTTCCAAATCAAGTCATAACCACCATCTACTCAAGCGAGGATGGCATAAAGACGTCTGATCTTGGCTAAACTATTGGGGAATCATGGAAGAAACCATTTTGCAGAATAAAGATACTATTAAAAAAAGCGTCAAATCAAAATTTAAGGAAAAAATGTGGTGTGATAAAGAGTTAGAGGAAAAAAGAAAATTAAGGTATTATAAAGATGTAATCAACCCTAATCTAGAAGATCAAAATTTTCTATCTGTTTTGCCAAGTGTAAAGAAAAAAATAAGCATTGCTAAGATAAGAACAATTTCTCACGAGCTCCATAGTGAAACTGGGTGTTGGTCAATTCCTAAAACACCATGGGATGAAAGAGTGTGTCACCTTTGTGACACTAAGAAGGTTGAAGATGAAAAACACGTTCTCTTAGATTGTCCAACCTATACCCATATTAGATCTCATTTTCAAAATATTGATCACACTACCAACCTTCCTAACCTCTTAACCCAACAAAAGTATGGTGATCTTGGTAAGCTTCTCTTAATGCTTTTCGAGCACATAAACAAAATTCTAAAGAATCACAAGTAATCACTTACCCTCTTAAGGTTTGATAAACCAATTAAATCTTAGTGGACATTAATCATCATCATCATCATCATAAATATTTCTTTCAACCATC
The DNA here is from genome assembly GCA_032191745.1 of Picea mariana. Lineage (NCBI taxonomy): Eukaryota > Viridiplantae > Streptophyta > Pinopsida > Pinales > Pinaceae > Picea > Picea mariana. The sequence continues at coordinate 65,335 of JASDQU010504093.1, read as the reverse complement.
GTTTTTCAAATAAAACTATACAAAATATATCCTACATACTTAAAAAAAAATTCTCACGCCTATTTTTCTAAATACCATACAAAGCAGAGTCATTGCTTATAATGACCTTCCAAAAAGTCTTCAACGATACTAAAAAGGTATAGTTAAAGTCTTCTGATTATTCTAAAATTAGAGCCTCCAAAATTACTATGTATGATTATACTTTTCATTTGTAATCAAACTAGCTTGACTTTGCATTATTTGATTTGTTTTTTTTTAATTTTTATAATTTTTTTTATATTTCCAAAAAATATATTTAATTAATTTTTTCATAATTAAAAATAAATTTAATCATTTTAGATTTGAGGACAGTTCATTTGGGAAGTGTTATATTTGATAAAGTTTAGAGTTTAAATCTCCCAACTTACCCTTATATACTTAAAACCAATTTCACCAAAAAAAAAATTAATCATTTTTAAATTTTTAACAGAAAAATTATTTAACTAATATTTTTATAATTAAAAATAAATTTAATAATTTTTAAAATTTTAACATTTAATTCAAATTTATTTTTTTTGATTTATGAAGAACACCATTTGGGGCATTATAATTTTCAAAACAGAAAATAGATTAAAATATTTATACATAATCACGTTATCCATGGTTTATCCATGGTTTTGAATATAGAGGATGTTGTCTTGAATGAAGAATGTAGGGGCATACTGTATGAGTATAATGTAACTTAATCTACATAGATTGAGAGGTTAGATATGTCGTTTGATTCACTCAAGAAGCAATTGATTGGGCAATTGCACAGAATACTCATAAGGCAGCTATTTTGGGAAGTTTCAATCAACTGAAATGACAATTTGAAGGAGAATTTGCTTCCATGAATAGTGTTTATTTCTTTTTTTTTTTATTTTTATTTTATAACAAAGTTTCAATCAACTAAATGACAATTTGAAGGAGAATTTGCTTTTATGAATAGTTTATTTATTTATTTAACAAATACACTTGTACTCTAAGGGATTTAAATCTCATCCACATATTTATAGATTTTAGAAAACCATGGATATAAACAAATTGAAATAGATAACCAGGGTGTAGGTTGGTTGTTATTGATAGTTTGTGCTTTGGTATGGGCATCAATCAACAAGGTATGAGATCTGGTATGGGTAGGAATTGTTATAACCATATATTTCATAGGATCACTTAATGCTTAAAATTTTTTTCTTTAGTTGTATTGTATTGTAAATAATATTTTATTTTGCAAATGATTTACAAAAAATAAAAATATAAAAAATGAAAAGAGGGTATAAAAAAATTAAAAATATAAAATATAAAACCTCATGAAAATAAATTTGGTTTGACTCATACTATATGATCATGATCAAACCTTTTAAATTTGTGTTGATAGGTTAGTGAATAAATTTGGCCAAATAGTTTAATCTTGGCCAAATATATTAGGTTAGAGTAATTATTAATCCAACATCTAAGCTGGATTAATGTGTTAGTTGATTAGGCTAGGAGTTAGGTTAGTGTTGTCTATTTCAATAAAAATTTGCAAAAGATTGTTAAAAATACCTTTCTTTGAGTTAATTTGGTGTTTTTTAGCCTAAGAAATGACACCTTGGTGAAAAATAAGGAAGGGGGAAGCTTAGCGCTACCCACAATATGTTTTTATCCTAATTTTTAGCATGGACATGACCTTTTGTCATTATGCGACTAAAGGGTGCACACTTTTCATCGGCGGATCAAGCAGCGCTCAGATCAACGACCGACAATGTTTTTCGGACCCCGCTGACCTTTCTTCCTTTAACGGGGGGGGTCCGGGAAAAGTGGTTTTCCCAGTGCAGGCCCCGCACAAT
>JASDQU010504093.1:29217-39795 GCA_032191745.1 Picea mariana | reverse complement strand
GCACTTCGCAGCTATACCTCCAACATGAAGGTCTGCATGGCAGTCTTTCCACTGAAGGAGAGCGTTCTTCTTTCGTGGAAGACACTCCTGCCACAATTGAACATGATCGTCAAAAACGTATCATGGGAACTGTTCGAGGAACGATTCTGAGAGAGGTACCTATCAGAGGAGTTCATTGATCATCAGCTCAACGAGTTCAATGCCTTATGACAGGGCGGTCGTACAGTGCCTGAGTATGATGCCCATTTTATGGAATTGCTTCGGTATGACTCGCATATTAATACTAAGAAACTTAAGGCCAACAGGTTCTTGTTCAGCCTTAATGTCAGCATACGTGCAAAGGTTAGGATTATGATGCCTCAGACCTTGCATGATGTTTTCCATAAGGCCCTCGTAGAAGAGGAGGAGCTTATCAGTGGGTGTCAGAGTAGGACTCCAGCAAGACCCGCAAGGCAGATGTCATCTGGTGCGTAGCAGCAACAGACACCAACTAGACTGATGCCAGGATATCATGGCTTCCAGAAAGGATCCACCTTCACTACACCTCGACGATGAGTGCCTAAACAACGAACTCCTTACTGTGGACCACAACATCAGCAACAACGTCAACCGCAATAGCAATAGTTTAGGCATGTTCAGCAAAACAGACCAGGATTCCAGGCCGGTGGGCCATCAACTTCTACTTTGGGTACCAGGAGTACTGGACCGAAGAAGGGGTGTTGGACTTGTGGGGATCCACACTACCAACACAATTTCCCAGTGGAGAGGACTAGATCAGCTGGATCAACCGGACCAACTATTGTGGGAGATTTGGGCAAGGCCCATCGGATTCTTGCAGTGGTGAATAACTGCCAGGCAAAGCATCAGTCGACTTTCTTCGAGACATCAAGTACTATCGTTGACCAGGCCCTTAGCATTTTGATAGATCCTGGTGCTACCGAGATTTTCATTTCTGGTACAATGCTAAAAAGGATTAAGGTAAAGGAAGTCGAACAAGATGAGTTTATCTTTGTAGAGATGGCTTCTGGAGCCAAAAAAAAGGTTGGAGGAAAGGTTAAGGGTTGTAACCTTAACTTGGGAGAATTTTTCACCAGGTCCAACCTGTACGTCATGATCTTAGGATCTTATGACGTCATGATCGGTATGGACTGGTTGGAATCATATGAGACAATACTCAATTGTAATATGAAACGGTTGAGATTGGTCGATGATGAGGGACAGAGATGTGTGATTGTAGGTCGGAACCAAGGAGTTTCCCTAAGGTCTATCTCTTCCTTGCAGTTACGGAAGAGCTTGCGTAAGGGATGTATTCTTTATGCGATCCTTGCGTTAAATGAAAAAGGAGTAGTGGAAGGTCTAGAACACCTACAAGTGGTGAGAGAATTTGCAAATGGCTTTCTGGAAGAGTTACCTGGGATGCCACCGGAGAGGGAATTGGAGTTTACCATAGACCTAAAACCGAGGACTGAACTGATAGCTATAATGCCTTATTGGATGTCAACCTCGGAGTTACAAGAGTTGAGAATCCAACTGAAGGAGTTGTTGGACCTGGGACTTATACGTCCAAGTGTGTCACCGTAGGGCGCACCTGTTATTTTCATACAAAATAAGGATGGGTCATGGATACTTTGCATTGACTACCATCAATTGAACAAGGCAACGATCAAGAATAAATATCCATTTCCAAAGATTGATGATCTGTTTGGTCAGATGAAGGGTGCTACAGTGTTTTCTAAGATCGATTTGCGATCAGGGTATCACCAGTTATGGATCAAGGAGGATGAAATCCCTAAGACCGCCTTTAAGATGAGGTTTGGATATTACGAGTTTACTATTTTACCATTTGGACTGACAAACGCCCCAGGGGTATTTATGAGTTTGATGAACGAGGTGTTCAGCGAGTATTTGGACAAATTCGTCCAAGTATTCAATGGAAATATTTTGATTTACTCTCGGATGACGAAGGAGCATGATGAGAACTTGCGCTTGGTACTATAGTGTCTCCGAGAGCATAAATTGTATGGGACGTTGTCCAAATTATCGTTTTATCAATCGAAGATTCACTACTTAGGGCATGTCATATTTGGCGAAGGTATCATCGTGGATCCAACAATGTTCGAGGCTATTATGGACTGGCCTGTGCCGACGAATGTCTCGGAAGTGCGTAGCTTCATGGGTTTAGCAGGTACTATCGATAGTTCATTGAGGGATTTTCCAAGATAGAAAATATGATCACAAAATTGCAGAAGAAGAACGAGAAGTTTGTTTTGATTGAGAAATGTGCAGAATCATTTCGAAGGCTCAAGGAGTTGTTGACAATGACACCAATACTAAAGATCCTTGACATGGATGCGGACTTCTTGGTATGCACTGACGCATCCAAGGAAGGCTTAGGTAGAGTCTTGATGTAAGATGGTCGAGTGATCTCTTACATATCGAGGAAACTGAGAAGGCATGAGGAGAACTATGCGACTCATGATTTGGAGTTGTTAGCCATTGTATATTCCCTGAAGGTTTGGAGACACTACCTGGTTGGATGAAAATTTGAACTAAATATGGAACACTTTGGACTACAACGCATCTTTACGCAAAGTGACCTGAACGCGCGACAACGACGTTGGTCGGAATTTCTTAGAGAGTATGAATTCAAGATTACTGACATAAAAGGAACCGTGAACCAAGTGGCAGATGCATTCAGTAGAAGACCACGCATATTTTCGGTGTTGCCTCTTTATACGAATCTATGTGAAAATATTCTAAATTTACAGTGCAATGATGACTGGTACAAAGAGTTCAAGGATTTTATCGGACAAAACACAATGATGGTACCAAGATTTGAAGGATTTACATTTGACGACGATGGATTATTGAGGTTTAAAAATTGGGTTTATGTACCACCGAACGACGAGTTGAGGAGTTTGATCCTAAAGGAGGCTCATAGAGTAGTATACATGGCCCACTCAGGAGTCACGAAGATGAGGGCGGACCTTAAACCATTATTCTTCTGGAAGGGAATGAAGGCAGACATAGTTAACTATGTGGCCAGATGTCTAGAATGTCAACAAGTAAAGGCTGAACATAGACATCCAACAGGATTAGTACAACCACACGCTATTTTAGAATCGAAATGGGAGGTTATTTCGATGGATTTCATTGTTGGATTTCCACTGACGACAAGGAGACACGACTCGATTTTTGTGGTAGTCGACACTCTGATGAAGAGTGATCATTTTATTCCTGTGCGTACGACGTATCAAGCACCTGACATAGCTAGAGTTTTCATCAGTGATATTGTGAGGCTGCATGGCGTACTTAAGAGGATTATATTCTATCGAGGATCGGTGTTTACCGGACGATTTTGGACTAGTTTCCAAGAGGCCTTGGGAACCCAACTTAACTTCAGTACTGCATATCACCCAGAGACTGACTAGCATACCGAATGAAAAAAACAAACCTTGGAAGACATGTTGCGCATGTACGTGATGGACCAACAGAAGAGTTGGGAACAATTCTTGCCACTGGTGGAATTCACATATAACAACAATTACCAAAGCACCATTAATATGGCACCTTTAGAGTTTCTTTACAGGTGACCATGTCGGACACCTTTGAGTTGGGATCAGCTCGAGGATAGGGTCCTGGTGGGACTAGAAGCGATCCAAGAGATGGAAGATCAAATGAAAACAATAAGACAAAGGATCAAGGAAGTGCAGGATCGGCATAAGAGTTATGTCGATGCGCACCATGTAGACTGTAGTTATGAAGTTGGTGATCAAGTCTTCTTGCAGGTAAAACCGCATAAGAGTTCGATCAAGTTTGGAAAGGGAGCTAAAATCTCTCCTAGGTTCGTGGGACCTTTCGATATTGTGGAGAGAAAGGGTCCTATGGCCTATCGACTAGCCTTGCCTGATTCTTTGAGGCGTATGCACGATGTTTTTCACGTATCTATTTTGAGACATTATATTAATGATCCTACACATGTTATTGACATGAGTTCCTTGCAGGTATCAGACGAGGGGGTGCTCATGACTGAGCCAATCCACATCCTGGATCATCACATTTGACAACTACGACGTCGAACGGTAGAGAAGGTCAAGGTTCAATGGGACAACTATAGTCCACACTCGACGACCTGGGAGGACGCATATGATATGCACCAATAGTTTTTATTTTTGTTTGATAGATAGAATTATGACACTGTGATACACATTATTTCTACACTTATATACTCTGAAGCTTCGAGACAAAGTTTAGAACAAGAGGGGGTGTATGTAACATCTCACTCTTGGGTGCACTGAGTGAACTTATTCTTTGAGGACAATTGCTTGCAAGTGATCCAGATTATTATACTATTGGTCGTTGATTATGATTATGAGGCATTATGGATATGATTATATGTTATTTTGTTGTATTGACTTAGACATGTGCTATTGATTCGGTTCTCCTAAGTGTGCAGGATTTGGACCTCGAGGATGTAGAGGCATCGATGAAACCCTTGGACTCCGGATCGAGTTAGGGAGTGGACTATTGGGGTTTGATTGTTGTATATATGGCATATGTGCATCTGATTAGATGTTATGTTTATGGATTTTATTTTTGACATGATTTGTTGATGATGCAGGATGACGATAGCTTGCCGACGAGACTCACATGTGGAGTAGAGGGGTTACACATGACTACCAAAGACATTGAGGGAGAGGTGTGGAAAACATGCCTGCCACAACCTACTAGCACTCCCATTGTGGCTCGAACTGTAGGTTAACGATTACCTAGTTCAAGAATACCCATGATGTTGTGAGGACAGACTGCGATAGTCGCTCACGATGATTCTAAGGGGGGGCGCAATAAGGAAGGGGCCTTATTCCTTAGAGGCCCTTAGTCTCCCACAAGATCACCCGACGAAGTGTTGACTTCAAAGGTTTTTGATGTCTACCAAGTCATTCAAGAGGTGAGTGGCACCCTTGGAGCATGTAGTGCATCCTGAAGGGCACTTCGCGCAAGAAAAACAGAATGAGGCGAGTGGCACCCTTGGAGCACGTAATGCATCCTGAAGGGCACGTTGCGCAAGGGAAACAAAATGAGGTGAGTGGCACCCTTGGAGCACCTAGTGCGTCCTGAAGGGCACATCGCGTTGTTAACTAATAAGTGAATAAACCTAGATGGCCTTAGAATGAATGATGTGATGAGAAAGTTTTAAAAAGGATTTTTTCCCTAATAAAAATGTCGCCCACCCTCGAAAATTAAAATCTAGGTCTAAGTGATACTTGTGAAAATAAATAAATAAATGAATAATAATAATAATAATAATCTTTAAACATGTGACGAGAAGGGGGTAAGCGATTCAATTAATTTATAAAAAATCAAATTACTTTGAGGGATTAAAATTTTAAAAGAAAATTGATTGTTTGTTACATGTGCTAATTAAAAATTTAAACTAAAAAGAAAAAGGGGGAAAAGGGCAAAAGTCTACAATTGCTAATTTGAGTTTTAGATAAAAAGGGAAAGAGGGAAATTTAAAAGAATTGGGAAACTAAGGGTAAAAGGGGGAAACATAAAGAGAAAGGGAAACATAAGGAAAAACAGAATGACTAACTTATCAAGGAATCTTTCCATTAAGAAATTTCTAAATTGAACTCAACTAGTAAATTAGTAAGGGGGTAAGTCATTAAAATGTGTAAGGGAATATGAGGACACCTAGGAGCGATTCTAGGATTTCTTTTAGGTGGGTGAAGGAAATAGGAGTAATTAAATAATTAATGAAATTATTTTTTCATGCATCGAAGGGGATGGGTGACACATGTACAGGGAGGATTTTTTCTAAATTAAATTTTTGAGCAATAAATTAAATGGGAATTTGGGAAAGAAAATGACTTAGAAACTCTATATAAAGGAGGGAGAAGGAGGATGATGGATCACTTCTTTCATGCGTAATGTTACACTACAGAATTTTTGACTTGATTGACTTATCTTGTGGGAGTTGGGATACCCAACTCTATGAGGAGTGGTAGCTCGGCCTTGTGAGGCGAGTTGGGAGCTATTTGTTCTCTGGTTTAGAGTGTGTGGCCCCTTTGTGGCTCAGGGACTAAGGGGGAAGAAGACTACCCCTAGAGTTGGCTGGGAGGTATCGGTGAAGTCACACTGATCGGCAAGAGGAAGCAGGATGGAGCGCGCGGGACAATGACTCAGAGCTGTCACCTTAGGTTACGGTATGCATGCTTTATTTTGCATGGTAGATTACTATTGATCTTACGCTTCCATTTATGTACTTTTGATTGTGTAAAGAAGGTGTTTTACTTAGCATTTTCTTCGAGAACTTAATTTCACCATAGCCGTAAGCTTGTCGCTTGAATTGATTCCCTTGGCCATCGATCCTTGAATGTTGAGATTGACCTGTTGGTTTTATTGATTTTTGTGAAGAGTTTGTGCTTTATATTTCATTCCCATCCCTAGATCATTAGTCCACACCTGAGCAGTCGGCCAGGAGTCAGATCGACGGTCGTCACTTTGGTGTTAATAGACCTATAGATCCCAATGCCTTGATTTTAGGTGCATGGATGATGAGTGAAGGATGTTTTTGCCCAGCTATCTACCCTGTCAATTGATCCTAGCTAAGTGCTTGTCCTGCGCCTGGTTGCGATTGTTTACATCTATGTTTTTGGTGGTTGATTTCTTCTGCGTTATCCTATGTATGATTGTCTCTGAGTTTCCCTGGAGTCTTTACTCCGCCTTCACACTGCCAAACTCTGGGTGATTACCCAACTCTTCCCTTAGCGATTTTACTTGCGAGCTTTCCRTTTTCACATAGCATTCTCTCTTGGTGTTGCATTCRTTTTTACTCAGTTTTCCCCTCCATTTGATTGTTGTATTGCTTAATATTTTAGACTGCGATTATTACCCATATTGACTGCGGATTTACTCATCTAGTGACAACGAATTTATACRTATTTTGTGGTTGTGCATGGGCTGCGTTGAGACTGTGTAATAATTGTGTTTTAGGAATGTGCAATAGTTGTGTTGACTGAGTAATGGTTGTGTTGCATAGTTGCRTTGAATGTTGCGTATTACAACTATTCACCTTTTAGTAATATAGATGGACTGACAACAACTTACCTTATAGTAATACATTGATTCATATGTTCTGTAGATAGTGAATTGTAGAAGGCGATTCTTATTTTATTTGAKTTGGAAGACAACAATTCCATTTTCTATAACACAGTAATTTCTAGAAGCGATTTTTATATTATTTGAGTTGGAAGGACAACGAACTACTTATGCTCTCACACAACAATTTCTAGATAGCTATTTTAGACTTATTTCAGTTTAAAAGTCAGCAGATCCCATTTGATCTAACACAATAATTCCTAGAAAGTGATTTTTATATTATTTCAGTTGGAAAGACAATGAACTACGTATGATCTAACAAAACAATTACTAGATAGGGATTTTATATTTATTTCAGTTTAAAAGTCAGCTAATTACATATGCTCTAACACCGCAAATTCTAGTTAGTGAATTTGCTTGGCAAGATGAAATTTTCATAGATTTTTAATTTTCCCATTAAAGGTAACTACACAGCAGTTCACCCAGGTTGACTGTGATTTCCCCTAGATACCAAAACATTTAATAGCAGACAGGAATTTAGATTGTATGACAGCAAAATCAATGGGTACCGTAACTTTTCACTAGACCGCCTTACGCATTCATGACAACGATCCTTCTTGGATTCAATAATGCTTTCCATATATAGAAAATTGGATGGTTGGCAGCCATTGCAAGGACACAGTAACATTCCATCATAGGCAGCTTAAATTACATCATTATTGACAGCATTATGGATGGACAACGTGGCATGCATTTGACAACGTTTTTGGTAGGTGAATAACCGTTGGGTATTCTCGTGCAACGTTCCTGTATATCTACGGTTTTATTTACTGCCAACTTGATAGAAATTATGATATTATATCATTTTGTAGTTATGTCAAGTTTAATCATGTCAACGTTTAACTCTATCCATGTTTTAATTCTACCACGTTAAATCATATCAACGCTTATTTCAATAATTGCATCAACGTTGTAAGTTTTGTAAGTAAATCAAATTTCTAATTATATCATTCGTGCAATTATATCTTTCGTATGTAAACTTTTAAATGCATGTAGTGTCTTTTATGCCAAGGTATCCCCTTTTTGGACCAGCCTTTAAAAGTGTAATGTGATAATCCCCTACTTTCCTTTCTTTTCACATTTAAAGGTTAAACCTTATTTATAAAACTAAAATGTCTTGGGATAGATGTTGATATGTGTGCACAAAAGTTGATGAACGTAATGTGAGTTATGACCTTGAGTTCTTCGATTATTTCTAAGTTCGCGAGATACAAGTTTTGCATTGACCCTTCACTAGTTTTCTAACTTCGTTCTCTTATTTTAACCCCTTTTCTATATATATATGTATGGTTGAGAAAACGCCCGATTATTGCGTTCATTATATAGAGATTTAAAATTTGAAAACCCTGCACACAAAGTTTATAATTATTACTCAATCATATATGTTTCACCGTCCGGGAGACTTCATCGATAAATAGTGTCTCTTATGAAAGAAACAACCCATCGGCTAGTTGTGCAATTTAATTAATGGTTGATTGACACTTGGATTCCATTGGCCCATCATTTGGATGTGGGTGTAGTCTTCTTGTCAGTTGTTAGGCTCATAGCGCGTTGGTTTTATCTTGAGCCCTTGGTCTAGATAGGTTGTGTTGTGTTAGGGTTATTGTCGCGTATATCACCTGGGGACGGCATGATTCCAATTGAGGGGATCATGGGGTGCCCTATTGGATAGTGACAAATGATGACTTGGTTGGAGTCGGGCATCCCGTTGTGGGTGTTGTTGATCGTCGTAAGTTGTTGTTAGCGCTTGGGTCGTAACGCCTTCATGTGTTTGGTTTGCGCACCTTGAGGTTCTAGTTATTGGTTGTTGTGATCATTGTGTCAGGAATGTGGATGTTGTCTTTTAGCATGTAGGTGTCATCGTGTTGGTTTCGGGCGGGTAGTCGTTTATGTATGTCCTTGATTTCCGCATGTTTCACCCAGTTGCTCGATGTGCTAATGTTAAGTTGTTGTTGTTGTCTGTTTCATGATCTTCTTGCATGGTGTTCGCCATCAGTTGTGTGGTTCAACTATTGTAGTCGTTACCTTCTTGCCTAAAAGCAACAAAAAAATAAAAATAAAAATAAAAATTTGCACTTTCTGCTTCACTGGTAGTCGTAACGTTGGGGCTGTTACACCTTTGTACCAATACCCTTTTTTTTTATCCAAAGATAGAAGAAAAAAATGGACACTAACTTCCCTTTAGACATACTTTAACAATCAGAGTAAGAAGAAAGAGATGGAAGACACACCTTTTTACGATGGTTGTCCTCACTGCTTCAACCTATTGAAATTTATCTCCAAGCTCCTAGTATGGAAGTATCCATTCTACAAGAGATGAGACAATCTCCTTCTTCTACACTATATTTTTAGGTGAAAATAGATCTATCTATGATGACTTTCACAACAATAGACATTCACAAACCAATGACACAGAAAATGAAGGGAATAGGCCAAGTTTTATATTAATGATGTAAGACATGGAAAAACTTACAATCTTGTGATGTTGTGCTAGCGTTCCTCCAAGCTCTCCTATCCATCCCTCTCCTGAATGTCTCAAGATTAGAATTATGATGCTCTTCTGGATTCTCCTCCCTTTTCACCTTGGAATGCACTCATTATATAGGAGTTGGAGGCTTAACCACCATGAAGTATTTTAGGAAATGGTTAAGGATTTTTCTCCATAAGTTGGGATTTGGTGCCTAGGATGGAGAAAAGAGATATGGCTCAAATCCTTGACCTTATCTTCTCGGAACTAACCCTTATAATAAGGTGGATTAGTCATAAATCCCTCTAATCACTTCAACGCTCCCCCAACACTGAGAACATAGCATTAACAACGCTCCATATACATGGGAAGGGTAGCATTGAACTTCGAAAATGGTCAAAATCTCAAGGTAAGAGGCATTGTTTTGACCTTCTCATAATGAGTTTTTTTCTTCCACAATTACTAGGGATTACAAATGTTCTCACATGGAAATAAAGTTGTGACACTTAATAAAGTGCATGTGACACTTAGTAAGGTTCATACGACACTTGATAAAATTCATGTGACACTTATTAAGGTGCATACGACACTTGATAAAGTGCATGTGACATTTAGTAAGGTGCATAAAACACTTGATAAAGTGCATGCAACACTTGATAAGGTGCATACGACACTTACGACACTTAAGTGCGACATTTAGGTGTGTAACAATAAGGGTGTAGAAGACACATGATTACATTGTGCATGTGTTTTTAGTGAAACTAGGTATTAAGAGTTTGCACCATATTAATACTGAAGGGTTTTTATTTGAATAAAGTTTGTCAAACAACCTAAAAAATAAAAATCTTTCAATTTTATATGGAACAAAATATCAATACCTAGTTTCATTAAAATCACATGCACAAGGTAATGTGTAATTTATAAAATACACACACACACACACACAATAT
>JASDQU010504093.1:12075-29151 GCA_032191745.1 Picea mariana | reverse complement strand
TATGTATGTATGTATGTATGTATGTATGTATGTATGTATGTATGTATGTATGTATGTATGTATGTATGTATGTATGTATGTATGTATGTATGTATGTATGTATGTATGTATGTATGTATGTATGTATGTATGTATTTTGCAACTACACATTGTGTCCATGTAATGTTCCATATTTTGAAGGCTATAGACATTAAGTCAAAATCCATGTTAGACAAAGTTTGGTCAAATCCATTTTATATACACATTACCATTGTGAATTATAAAAAAATACATATTGAATGAATGTCATTGAAACAATCTATCTTGAAATAAGTTAGACTAAGTAAATAATACTTACTGAAAGGTTATTTCAAACTTTTCTCTATGAAAGAAAAATTTTATATTTTCGGTTTTTTTAATATAATTAAGATGTAAAGCATCTAATTCCTATGATGTTTAATTAAACTAATGTTTAATTTACTAATTCCAAATAAGAAGTGATTACATAGTGAACCATTTCAAAGAATGTGGTAGAAGGCCAATTGAAACAATCAATCATCAATACCAATACCTAATATTAAGAATAATTTCATATCCACCTTTCTTGTTCAATTTTGCTAGAATGATGCCACCATTATCCATTTTCACTAGCATCCAAATATGTTAATTTTAATTTAGTTTCGAAGAAAAAATTATACCCTAATGTTGAGATCTCGACACACCCTAAAAATTCTATGAATTTTCATGTACCACTTTCTTTTTATTTATTTATTTTCAATTTTTTTTTTTGAAATTTTTCCCTTTTTCAACTTTGATGAAAATTTTAGTCTAAACAAGTTCTTTTCTTTTTGAGTTTTGATTCTCTAAAAAACATCAAAAAAATTGTAAGTCAAAAGCTTAAAAAAATAACCTTTTAAATCGCACATCAAAGTAAAGGTTTCACTTTTATTAGAGTGGAAACTCCACTTTCTCTACCACCGAAAGTTGCAAGTCTTCCCTGGTGGATTTTAGGAGTGCAAACACTTTGATTTAATTGAAAGTTGAAATTGTTCTCTAAAAATGTTTTGTGGAGTTGAACTTTGGCTTTGATTGGAGTGGAAAGTAAATTCTAACTTCGTCAAAAGTCACAAGTCTTCCTCAATGGATTTTAGTTAATAGAGGAGTGCACACACTTTGATTTATTTGAAAGTTGGCATTGTCCTTCGAAAATGTTTCACAAAGTTAAACTTTGGTTTTGATTAGAGTGGAAAGTTAAATTTTAACTCTGCCAAAAATGAAATTCTAACTCCATTGGAAGTCTAGAGTGCGCTCAGTTGAAATAAAAAGTGGAAAACATGCTTTGATGATTGGAGAAGAAAATTTCTTTGATCAAAACCAAAAGTTGGAAAGTCGCTCTAAAAAAGTGTCTAAAGTTCGTCGATGAAAACAAATTTGTTTCCTATGATTGATAAAGAGAATTAGTGTTATCCTCATACTTTCCATGGAGGTCATATTTCACTTATCCTTACACGTAAAGTTTCTTCTATTTCTGGTAAGACAATTTTTCACTCAACCTTTTGAAATTTCCACAAAGTAAAAAATTAAGTTTGGGGTCCGTTGAAAGTAAAATTATCGCCCGATAATCGTTGAAGGAGTCACTCTACAATTAATGCTTCACCATTTAAGTAGCTAAATAGTTTTTTTTGACATGAATGAGATCTTACTGCATTGAATCTTACTCAATATTTTTTCCAAAAAACCCATCATCATTAAAATTTGAATTCAACTCTACTTAAACAACCTAATATGAATTTTTTTTTTGATAGGTGACATTATTTGATAAGTGATATAATAGTGGAGTGAATAGCAGTGTTTAACTTTCTTTTAGTGGAATAAATTATAGAGTTTAGTGGATTTGATGTTTTTATTGCGGAGCAAGCTCAACACTTTCAGAAATCTTCTAATATTTGATAAATAATATAGCTAAGTACCCTGGAACTTATTCTCATTCACTTTCATTAATAAATTATTCTTTGAAAAAAAGTTGATGTATTGAAGTGCGAAAACTTTGAAGATATATTCATCCCATGTTAGAATCAAAATAAGTAAGGATTATTTTAACTATCGGTATAAACATGCTTTGATTTATTATTATCAAACAATAGTATTATTTCAACGAAATGATGGAAAAATAAATTAATGTGTTGATTGCAAGCAATAGAAAGATTTGAGAACATGATTTATGTAAGCAACACAATCCACTCCGGAAATAATGAGAGGTCAAATTCAAGAAAAACATTGAACATGAAATTATCAAAGTAATGCAAGATCATAATGAAGAATAATTTAAAAATAAAACATCAAATAAAGGACAAACCAATGTGGCCCCACTATCCCTATGAAAATTTCCTTACAACCTCATAAGACTCAAAACATGATCCCCTATAGAGATTTGGAGTAGAACCATGAAAAATAACTACAAAAAAATACATCTCTACTCAAGGGTAGTTTGTTGATATGCCCTCCTTCTAGCATAAATTTCATTGATGGGATGAAATACCCGACATTAACAACAAAGGTTATTGCTAAAACAAAATCCCAATAAGACTTTCTCATATTTGATATAGGAAAACCCATCTAGATTCTTGCATGAAAACCATTACTATTTAGGCCGGTATTGCGGCTTGGTCCACCATTTAGGATTTCCAAATGAACTAAATTGAAATGCAACTAACTAATACGCTAATGGAAATTCTGACATCTAAACTAATTAAAGAAAAAAATGTAGACAAAGACAACATAAATAAATGCAATTGGTAATAATGAATTAGTTGGTTGTGCTAGAGATTACATTAACTCTAGGGTAATATATAACCAGTTGAGAATAGTCTACAACTGAAAACGTAGGCTACATCCATGTATCATATCTAACCTATTTGAACAAAACTAGAAGGGCATAGAATTGAATGAAGTAAATACAAGATAAAAATATGGAAATAGTTCACAAAATATTCTTACATAAACTTCAAATTACAAACAACAAGCTAAGGATAACCTCCAAACATAGTTGAAACTAACATTTTCATAGCCAAACAAGTAGAAATATTGAGCAAGAGAGAGTAAGAACAAATACAGTTGATGAAAATAATCTACAATGAAGAGTTACTCATTCTTACGATATTCCAATGCACCAATGAATAGAAAGTGATGCAACAACATTTTACCTCCAAAATCAGAGTCTTTTGAACATACCTAAGGGGACTTCGAAATTTACTAAAGGAGTTGGTTCCTTTATGAATATTTGTATTTCCTATGTTTTGTTTCTAGAAGGAATTCACAAGATACGGATTTTATGAGAATTATGTGATTTATTTGTAACTAGGTCTCCTAAAAAGGGTAGATCTCGAATCCTTGTGGGATCAGAGAGATCCTACGAGTGAATTAGGGGTCTAGAGGATTTTGTGGATCCTAGAGAGAGTTTAGTGTATCTGAACTGATTTTAGTTCGGAAACCTCTTGCTTTTAATGGTAAGCCTATGGGCATTAAGAAGGGGGGATGGCCAAATCTTGTTAGATCATGCCAAGGAAGGAACGAGAGTCTGAGTAAAATTGTTTGTACAATGTTTTTATGAAAGAGAGTTATATAATTGGTTGAATTGTCTCTGTTTAGAAAATCTATAGAATTCCATTCTGTAATGTAATATGGAGTTAGCGGTAGTTCAATATTTATGTGTGATTTCTTAAATGGAGTCATAAAATCGATGTATGAATGTAGTTCTATGCCTGGTAACTATTGGATAAAGGAGTTCAAAACATCCTTAGAAACCTGGGATCGAGGGTTTCTGTTATAAGTCAGCCTTCTTGCAAAGTTCAAAATAAGTTCTTTGTGTAGGATTTAATCTTGGATTTAAGTGTTTGTAACAATCCCTGCAATTGGTTATATTCGAGGTGATGTGAATTGAAGCGTGGATTTGATTTGAGAAAGACTAATAATAGTTGCGTTCGAGAATGGAAAAAATGCCCAATCATATTCTCTACATTGTATTGTATGGAAAACTACTTGGAAATAATGGAGTAAGCGCCATTAGCGTAGTTGAACTCTACTTTACTAAATAGAGATTCCAGTTATCTGTAGTTTGCATGTCACCGACTAAGTAGGTTAGTTCCCTATACTAAAATGTAATTAGTCTTCATTAATCAATATAGAAGTGAGAGTAACCTCACCATGTGTTTGTATCACATATTTTTATCTTGATATCACATCCACGGAGAAAGATGCATAAATCTTTGGAGGTCTGCAGGTCCCTCCTCTGGTAAGATGCAACGACACACTACTCGAACTTTCCATACAACGAAAATGGATTCATTTCCACAGTCAAGCTGAAGTTACAGTGCAGAAATTATTCATTTCCGCAGTCAAGCTGAAGTTACAGTGCATAAATCTTTCACCATTTCCGAAACCTGAGTGCTCGAGAGGTGCGAACTTCCTGCATTCTAAAAACTGTGTGAGGTGCGGAAACCATGGTGTTTACACATGC
The DNA here is from genome assembly GCA_032191745.1 of Picea mariana. Lineage (NCBI taxonomy): Eukaryota > Viridiplantae > Streptophyta > Pinopsida > Pinales > Pinaceae > Picea > Picea mariana. The sequence goes on along the minus strand of JASDQU010504093.1, from coordinate 24,656 downwards.
GTGGAGTTGGAAGGCAAATCGTGAATTTTAAAATGTTTTCATGCGTGGAGTTTAAAACGTGAGGTTTGCTGCTGAGTTTGGAGCGTCCTTAGATCCCTCGCACGTACTCAGGTCTGTTGCGTTTGTGTGGACAGATCGTGTAGAAGAGCTCGTGAGGGAACTCTGCATGAGTTCTGAGCTATTACTCATCGTGAGCATTGAAGCGTGAGGTTATGGTTTCAGTTTTCTTTTTTTGGAGCATTGAAAACTTAATGCCACGATTTGCAATCTTTTTTTTATTTTAAAAGGTGTGTCACGATTTGCATGAGATTGAGCAAATCGTGAAGGTTCGTTTCTTAAGATTTATGTGTGCATGGAAAATGGAGGATATCATAGCTTAATGGATCACTAATGATTAGAAAAAAATGGATATTAAACTGTATGTGCGATATTAAAGTTTATTGAAAGTGGATATTTTTTAAGTAAAGCGTGAGGCTGCTATAAAGAGGTGAAGAGGGATCATAAACCTTTTTTTTTTATTAAAGTGGATGAATGTGTATTTAAAACAAAAACAAAAAGGGAAAAAGGTTTTTTTAAGAAATTTATATTATTTTTATATATAAAGTGGTTTTAAGTTTTCATTTTTAAGGTTTTCTTATATTTCTTTTAAGAAAACTAAGGTCAAAGTAGAGATGGATAGGTGGTATCCAAAGGCAGAGTGATAGAAATTTGCATATCCTTGGTGATTCACTTGCAGAGACTAAATTGCAGCGATGACGAATCCGCTTGCAGAGACCTACCTCAATGAAGCCAACAAGTTAGATGGCTCAAATTTCATTAACTAGAAATTCAAGATGCAGACGTTCATGGAAGGCTATGGTGTCTGGAACATTGTGAAGGGAACTGAAGTGAAACCTGATGCGGCTGCAGGTGTGACAACAACACAGATCCAAGATTGGGAGAAGCATGAAAACACGACAAATGTATTGTTGTGCATGTCAGTTAAAGATAACATAATTCCACATATTAGAGATGTTAATACCTCTGCTGAAACGTGGACAACGCTTAAAGCATTGTATGAAACTAGCGACACAAATCACATTTTGTTTCTGAAAACTAAATTGCTAGGCATTAAGATTGATGGAAATGAATCTGTTAGTTCATTTTTTGGTCGTATTAAAGAGGTGAAAGACAAGCTAGTAAATATAGGGGAAACTGTTTCCAACACTGGCCTGGTCACTATTACCTTAAATGGTATGCTAGAAGATTATCATATGTTCATAACATGTCTTGCAGCAAGGGAGAAACCTCCTATATTTAAAGAACTGACACGTATTTTGATGCAAGAGGAAGAGAGGCGCGAGAATCTGAAGTCTCAAAATAAATATTTGGCACTGTGGTCAAATAAGAGATCCGCGAGAGGGAGATTAGGAGAAAGAGGCAGAGGAGGCAGTTCATGGCAAAGAGACGGTTCATGGTAGAGAGGCAGTTCATCATAGAGAAGACAATCTCCAAATCAAGGTATGCAATATTTCAAGAATGAGTCAAAGAGTTGTTTTTATTGTGGTCGACCAGGCCATATTGTTAAAAACTGTCATAAGAAGAAAAGTGATGAGGCTAGGAATAAACCTAGAACACATTCAGGTCATTATGCAGAAAAATCTTCAAATCAAGATCTCATATTATTTATTGCTAGCGATGATATTGATGAACCCCCAAATTTTGAATCACGGGATCTTAGGCTATTTGTGTCTAACACTTCTTTATCTGCTGAAACGGATGATTCTAATGCCTGGTTTGTGGATTCTGGAGCATCAGTACATATGACTTGTAATAAATATTGGTATGTTAATTTTAAGGAAACATAGAATGGTGCCAGCATATATCTTGGAGATGACCGTGCTCATCAGATCAAGGGATATGGAGACATTCTTGTGACATTGTCGAATGGTACTGTTTGTCACATTCACAATGTTGTTTATGTGCCAGGAATAAAGAAAAAATTGATCTCTGTGTCCACCATTACAAATCAGGACTTGAAGGTTGAGTTCTTCAAGAATTATTGGATAGTGAAGGATCTGTTGGACCACTTCAAAACTATTGCAACGGGAGTCATAGCAGGAGGCCTATACAAACTTGATGTTACCAACAAAGCACATCATGCACTGACTTCTGCAACTATGCCAACAAAGATTCTTTGGCATCAAAGGTATGGACACATCAATCATCCTGATTTATTGTTATTACAGAAAAAGAATATGATTGAGGGACCTCCCATGTTAAATGATGAGAAGGTTGCTTGTGATGGATGTGCATTAGGAAACATGCAAAGAGACGATTTCCCCTCTACTCCTGATAGGAAAAAGAGAGATGTATTAGATCTTATGCATACTGATGTTTGTGGGCCTATGCAGACTAGGTCTTTAGGAGGTGCATTTTAATTTTTGTTATTTATTGATGATTGCATGAGATACACATGGGTTTACTTCCTTAGACAAAATAGTGATGTTTTTGAGTACTTTAAGGAATTCAGAACCATGGTGGAAAAATAGACAGGAAAATCCATCAAAATCCTCTGTTCAGATCAAGGGGGAGAGTATAAATCAGGGGACTTCATCAAATATTGCAAAGATCATGGAATAGTACAACAATTTATAATACCTCACACTCCACAGCAGAACGAAGTTGCTGAAAGGAAAAACAAAACTCTGGTAGAGCGTGCATGTAGTATGATGAAAGGTAAGAATCTCTCAAATGCATTTTGGGCTAAAGCCATAAATACTGCATTTTATTTAAAGAATAGAAGTCCAACAAGGTGTCTTGATAATGTTACTCCTTTCGAAGCCTTGTATGGTTCCAAACCTGCAGTTCATAATTTGAAAGTATCTGGGTGTAAGGCTTTTTCTCATATTCCAAAGGAGAATAGGAGGAAATTGGATGCTAAAGCCATTAAATGTATTTTCATTGGGAACTGCTTTGAATTCAAAGCATACAAACTGTTTGATCCTGCTACTCACAAAGTATTTTTAAGTAGAGATGTACTTTTCCATGAGCAGGAAGTAGGAAATCATGACAACAACAGTCATGAGGAATGGCACAGACTTCTTGATGAAAGAGTTAAATAAGAGCAACAACAACCACCACAACAGCAACCAAAACCGCAGTGACAACAGTATCAACAACAAGAAGGACTCAGTGATATGGACAATTCAAGCGGTCACGGTTCACCTAGAGGTGAAGACAAATCTTCACAAAGTGGGGAGGAAGATAATCAGTTGAGAAGATCTTCATGACAGATTCAACTTCCTGAGAGGTATAAAGACTATGCCCTAATGAGTAACATTTTAAATGTCATAGAACCCATGAGTTTTGATGAAGCTAATGAACATGATGAATGGCGAAATGCAATGGAGGAAGAATATTAATCTATAATGAAAAACTATACTTGGGAATTGACTGAATTGCCAATTGCAAATAGATGTAAATGATGAATTGGCTTGTTGGACAGTGATTTCTAGACAACCCTACAAAGATAGACTTGCAGAAAATGTTAAAGAATTGGCCCATAATTGTTGGTTGGAAGAATTTTGTGTTTCACCACATACAAGGGATGTGTTATGATGAAGAATAGCATGAAAACAATATGAAGAACATCCAAAAAATATATTGTCAATGACATAAATAGAGTTGTTCAGTAAGTTCAAAGAAGAGCACAAAGAAGTTAAAATTTTCATCAATACATTTGTGCAACAAAAACCATGGTTTGTTAGACCCATCATTGTTCATAACACTTGTTGTTGTCATTATCATGTGGAATTTGAGTTGTATTACGACACTTTTTTAGATTTTGGTAAAACTTTATGGCCAGGTTCACCTCCTCCTTCCACATTCCGTGTTTTTATATATGAAATTCTATGTGAAAGAGAAGATGATGATTTATGTTACAAAAAAAAATGTGTTGGTGGAAAGAAATGTGATTGTTGTGGAAATCTAAGTTTGTTTCATTCAAAGTATCATATTGATATGAATGATCAATCATTTTCTAATATAAGAGTCAATTGGAAGAGATATGAATATATGAGCAGCATGGCTCCACATTCTTCAAATGTTGTTTCCAAAAGTATTGATTTGAAGGTAAATAAAATCTGTGTGATAGATTTTTTGAAGAATTTTGAGGAAGAAATCTATAAATACACCAAGCATTCACATAGAGCTTGATGGAAAAATCTACAATTCAAACAATCTCGTGAAGTGTTTCCACCAGGGACAATTTTGTTTGTAGTTGATTTTGCAGAGAATTATACATTCATTGCACAAAAAGAAATACAGAGCGAATATTATCATCCTTATAAAGTCACGATATTTGTCCACGTTCTATATATACATGCTCAATGGAGTCTTGATAACATAGAAAACACCAATGACAATCGACATGTTATTAAAGAATATCACTTTTATATAAGTGATGATCGAACACGCAACACACATTATGTACAACATTGTTTTGATAAATTTTATGATTCATTGAAAGAATGCGAAATCAGATTCAATCGACATTGGATATGGTCAGATGGGTGTGTGGGTCAGTTCAAATCTTCATGATCATTCTATTGGTTATGTTGTTTTCGTAAAAAATTAAACATTACACATTATTGAAATTTTTTTGAGACTGGTCATGGAAAATGAGAGCACGACAGTGCATGGGAATGTATAAAACGAGCACTTCGAAGGTATCAGTTGAACCCTCATGCCGATCGATTTGAATCCGCTGAACAAGTTGTTGAATGGTGCAAAATGGATTTAAGCCATGAATATAATCCATCAAGGGATGTGCATAGGTGTGTCTATATATAAATGTTAGATATATGTACACAAGATATATAAAGTTGAACGTGTTCAAATTTATATTCAATCTTCAATCATTTTCTTGAGAGATTTCAAGTTAACAAGTTCTTGTCTTGTGCAGGTTTTTTTGGTATGTTGGAATCAAAGATGTAAATAGATCAATCCCATATGACGCCAGTATAATACCTAGGACACGAAAAGTACATTTAGTTAAAACAAAACATTTTCAAAATGGGTTTGCATTTGATAGAAGAAATAACTTTTGTTTTTGTTCAGTTTGCATATGTTAAAGCTTGGAGAAACACTGAACTTAATGTAAAAGGCAAAAAGCCACTTGCAAGCTCAGAGGAGATGGAATCAAATGAAACTATAGTGTCAGTTGATGGCGATAGAGTTTCTGATCTTGTTAGAGAATATAATTTTTATGTTTAATTTTTTTTAAATAACTTGTAGATGTACTTGTGTGATAATCTAACACGAATTATTTGTTGTCCAATATATTCAATTATTTGCAGGAGATGTTTTTATCATGGTTGCACCTGTAGACAACACTGAAAACGTGAAATATTATTTGATGCAATGCACGGAACAAAAGATGAGACTATTAGAAGATTTTGATGATAACGGTTTTATATATGAAAGAGGATCCATTATATTGAAAGGATTTTTTTTCAAGAAACTCATCAAACCGATACTCATGTTCACTTTCAAGACTACCATTCAAATGTCACAAGTTGTCAATATAGTCATTTGGTATGTGCAGCGCACATAAAGTTAATAGAAGTTCAATAAAAAAAAAGTTTGGAAAATGGAAAACGTCCAAAGTCGATCATGAATGAATAATGGAAGATGGAATACCATTACGGTGTTTTTAAACAAGTGGCACATGTACATTCCAGAATTTTTTTATTTTTCATTGAAAGTACATTCCAGAATTTTTTTATTTTTCATTGAAAGTACATTCCAGATTTTGATAACTTGTTTTGAATATCTTCAAACATATTTCCAAATAAGATATTTATAAAAAATGTATGTATAAAAAACTCCAGATCATTCTTAAAAAACACAGGTAAAATATAGTTCAACCATATTTTATCTGTGTTTTTCAACCATTACACCAATCAAAATTATTTTATGAGCATTACACCAATCAAAATTGAGTTGTATACCTATTGTATGAGCATTTTATTTTAAACTAAAAAATTGTTAAACATAATTTCCATTGACACTTACTTTTTTCAATAGTAATTTTTTCCATTTTATTCTAATAATATTGCAATAGGTTCAAGGGTATATGAACCTTTAGGTGAATATATTTTATATCTTTAGCATTTTTTTAATGACTACATGATAAAATTAAAGAAGAGTTGATCATCTCTTTCATTTTAAGGTTTTATTTTATTATCACATCATTTTGAGCATTTTATTTTATCGTTAATACACAAATCAAAAAAGAGTTGAACATCTCTTCTATCTCAAGATTTTATTGTATAAACATTACCTATAATTAATTTGGATATCTCTTCTATCTTGATAATTTTATTTTTATTACTATTGCACCAATCAAATAAGAGTTGAACATCTATTTTATCCTTGATTTGAAAGCATTGACTTCTTTAAGTGGCAATTTTACTTTTTTCATTTTTTAAATTAATATAAACTAACAACTAAAAACAATTTAAACATCTCTTTCACTCATTGTAATAACACTTTACTAATAATATCATATATATACTAATATCTCTATTTTAATTATTAAGTTGATAAATACATTTAAAATTTGAAATTATTTAGAATCTCCATTTTAATAATTAAATTGATTTTCATGTAAATTTATTTAGAAGTGTTAATCATTAGAATTAAATTGTAATTAATAGATATCTTCTCTAACAAAGTTAAGGAAATTAATACAGCATTGTTTAAAGTCAAGTGAATTAAATTGTAATTAATAGATCTTTTCTCTAACAAAGTTAAGGAAATTAATCCAACATTTTCTAAAGTCAAGTGAAGACCCTTACAAAAATGTGGGTTTATGTAAATAGTACTAAACCATAGCCTGCAAATCATTTTCCTAATGTAATTCTCTTTCATACATGTTATCTGAGTTGTACAAGGGGTATGTGTTGTTCCTTGGCATGTCTAAAATACAATGCTTGAATGCATACCATCTCTCTTAAATTCCACATTGGTTACCTTCTTCCAAAATCAAACACAAGTTTTCTGAAATTAAATTGGTAGATCATGAATTTTTTTTCCTTTTAGTGCAGTTCATGCCAGGACAGGCTTTGCATGGTTTGAAGTGTTTTCTACTACTGCAATATATTCTCAAATAAGTTTTGCATGGTTTAACATGTTGTCTACTATCATATATTATTAAATAGATATGCAATGATACAATCTTGTATGTTTGACAGTTCACTTTTTTCTTGTCCATCTATTGAGTTTGCATATTCTTAAATATATTTAAACAACAACACATTTTATGAGTCTGCATCTATGATCTCATATGCCTATCTTTTCTTTACTTTTTTTTATTAGTTAAGTGCATCTCTGTAAACCAATTTATTTAGCAGATCCCATGTGCATTTCTTTCCTAAATAGTTTTTCATTTAATTTTTTTTATTGGTTAAGTGCATCTATGTAACCAATAAAATCATTAGTAACTAAAAAAAAATAAAAATAGAAACTGCTAAAATCTACTAATCTGCTAAAAAAATTAGATTTTTTTTTTTCATTAGTAACTAGAATCTGCTAAAATTATTCTGCCAAAATTATTTGATGATATGTCAATAGAATCATATTTTTGACAGTCCACAGTGAACATAAAATGAAACATTTAAATTAAGAAAAGTATTTAAGAGTTTGATGCTTAATTTAATGCATTGTAAAAATGAGAATATATACACAACATTAGTTCATTACTAGTTAATTTTGTCACTTTTTGACAATAGAATCATTTTTTTGACAATACACAGTGAACATAAAATGAAACATTTAAATTAATACATAGCAGAAAAATATTTAAGAGTTTGATGCTTAATTTAATGCATTGTAAAAAGGAGAATACACAAAACATTAATTCATTACTAATTAACTTTGCCACTTTTTGATAATAGAATCATATTTTTGACCATACACAGTGAACATAAAATGAAACATTTAAATTAATACATAGCAGAAAAGAATTTAAGAGTTTGATGCTTAATCAAAGTCTGAATAGTTACACTGTAAAATACATAAGTTCCACATCCATCTTAGGATTATAGCAAAAACTAAGACATTTAACTCCAAAATTATGGACTCTAAGCCATCGCTTTAAGATAGATCACTTCATACATGGAAATCAAACCTGCAAAAAAATTAGAATTTAAAAATTAAAAATTAAAAATTCAAACATGCGAAATAATACATAATTCAAAAATTGTGATTAAAACAAAATTGACATACATACCAAAAGAATTAAGTGTCATCCTCCAACATACTCTTTCCCACAAAATATATTGTAAACATATTTTCCACCAAATATAATTTAGACATCTGTAAAAATAAAAAAACATAATAAAAAAACAAATAACACATATTAACATATATACTGTAACTAAATATTAAATAAACAATAAGAAATAATAACATAACCAACCACAGTTAAACAGATTTAAAATCTAATTACTCTCCAATTAAGAGTACATGATTTAAACAATTTGTAAATCTTATGTAAAATCTTTAAAAAATTTAAAGAGAAAAATTATGTTCTTGCTAAAAAAAAATTGAATTAGAATTAAATAATAATCTAAAAATAAATATAGAACTGTGTATGAAGAAAGTTCACAAATCTCCATATTAAGTCATTCTTTCAATGAAATACTTATCTCCTTGTGGATAAAATCTCAAATCCTTCAGGTGAAATTCTCCTTGTGGATAAGGTCTCAAATCCTTCAGGTGAAATTCTCTTTGTGGATAAGGTCTCAAATCCTTCAAGTGAAATTCTCATCCCATGTGATGTTATTGTGTTCTTGGTAAAATAAATTGTGAGTTAGAGTTAGATAATAATCTGAAAATAAATATAGAACTGTGTATGAAGAAAATTCACAAATCTCCATATTAACTCATTCTTCCAAAGAAATACCTATCTCCTTGTGGATAAAATACAAAATCCTTCAGATGAAATTCTCCTTGTGGATAAAGTCTCAAATCCTTTAGAAATTCTCATCCTAGGTGATGTTATTTGTGTTAGGATATTTAGACACTTAGGAGTTAGTTAAGATCTACTTGGTCTATTGTGTCGTTAGGTAAAAGTGTGTTTTCTAGTGTGTTTCTTTAGTATGCATTTGTAGTTAAGAAATCGGACGGTCACAATATGTTCCCGACATAGAGTGATCCAACGATTCATACTCTCCTCAATCTTAATGGTCATTGATCTGTGGCTTAACACCCGATGATCTTTATTTAAAAAACATGGAGGGTCATTTGTCGATGATCGATTATGAGAAACTCTCTTGTAAAATATCTATGTAATCTTTTTATTTGCATTAATAAACTACTTCAAGTGGCCGCATTAGTTGGGGCCATGGATGTTTCCCCGTACGGGTTTTACCACGTGAAAACATCGGTGTGTTGATATTTGATCTGGTTATGTGAGTGGTTACTGAAGGTGTTTGTCCTCTGTTGGAATACCTATGTTGTCGAACATGGTATCAGAGCATGTTTGAAGACCCGCTCTTGTTGTAGATCGAGATCGTGAAGCTGAGTTGTCTCATCTCTATTTTTTGTCATTTCCATACATTTCTGGGCTGAGAGGATTGTTCCATTGCGTCCGAAGCGCTCATATCAGTTAGGAACATTTTTTTTTTCACTCGAAAAGGTTTCTATTTACCCAAGATATGGTCATTACAGTCAGATCCAGAGGTATAAAGCTTGAATACGCAATTTTTTAAATTTTTGCAGAGTAGTATTTTGGTTTTATTTTGGTTTTGTTTTATTTATTTCTGGGTTGCTACTCTTTTAGATCTATCTATTTTATTTTCCCCACGCCCTTTGTCATCTCAGCAAATCAGAAATAGATAGGAAAAGGTGCATCTTCTGGGTAAGCTAACCGAGATCTAACCTTTGTTGTCATCGAGAAGCGAAATTTTTTTCTTGTGTGAAAAGAGTTTTTTTTTAGCACGCTCTCCAAGGTCGTCTTCCACAACAAAAACACCCCCAATCCTCCTTTTGAGAATTACAATATGTTTTGCTAAATCATTTGGTTAAAAGTTTCCTTGTTAAGAAAGAGATCTGGAGTTCAAATATCTCTTTTGTTACTTTTTTTTGAAAAAGTTCATGCTAAAATTGTAAAGTGTATTTCACTTCAAGTATAAAAGTGAATCACTATAACTAGCTTTAATATTTTATTTTAGAGTTATTTATTTTGCATTCATCTTTTTTTTTATAAAGTAACTTCATTGTAAAAGTGATCCCCACTTCTCTTTATAAAAGTGGGTCAGTTCATAAAGCAACTTACATANTTTTGCTAAATCATTTGGTTAAAAGTTTCCTTGTTAAGAAAGAGATCTGGAGTTCAAATATCTCTTTTGTTACTTTTTTTTGAAAAAGTTCATGCTAAAATTGTAAAGTGTATTTCACTTCAAGTATAAAAGTGAATCACTATAAGTAGCTTTAATATTTTATTTTAGAGTTATTTATTTTGCATTCATCTTTTTTGTTATAAAGTAACTTCATTGTAAAAGTGATCCCCACTTCTCTTTATAAAAGTGGGTCGGTTCATAAAGCAACTTACATAATCACGTGGTCAGTTGGTTACCGTTTATGTTTTTTTTTTTAAATGACATAACTCTCACATCGGAAGTCCGTTTTCAGTGTCATTTTTTTTAAACCTGCATAATTTGTCGAGCTCTTTCCATCCATATCATCAGTTTCAGTTTTTAAATCCATACATATTTAATATGGCTTCTACAAGTAATGTCTTGCTTACTAGCAACAACTACTTCCAATGAAAATCTCATATGAAAGATTTATTAAGAAGTAAAGGCTTGTACCAGATTACCTTGGGAAAGGAAAAAACACCCACTGATGCTGATAAGAAATCCAAGTGAGATAATAGGAATGACGAAGCATAAGGACTAATCAGAATGTTCATCTCTCCTGATTTAAGGTACCACCTTCAAGAAATTAATGACCCCGAAGAAGCTTGGGACAAGATTGAATCTGTGTTTGGTAAACTCAATATTATTCAAGAACAACAGTTAGAAAATCAAATACTGACCTTGATTCTAAGTGATTTTTCTTGCCTTGGAGACTATTTATCTAAGTTTAAAACACTCAGAATTTTATGTAAAGAATGTAAAATAAAAATGGAGGAAGAGCATTGCATATATCTTATTCTTTTTGAGCTAGGTAGTGCATATTATGTGTTTGTATCTACCTTTTATGCCATGAGAGAGGCTCTAGAATTTTTTTATGAAAAACCCACTATTGAGTCCTTTTGTGTTTCTTTGATTAGAGAGAAAGATAAGCTTGTACAACTTGGAGTGATCAACACTGTAGGTACCTCCAAAAAAGCCTTAGTTACCCAGCAGAAAGATAAACCCAAGTATCCCAAGAAGCAACATCCTCGCTACACCAACAAACAACATAAGGGTCTCAAACCCACTCAGACAGATTCAGCTCCTAATGGTGACAAATGAGAAAAATATAAAAATAAGAATACTAACCGACATTGCAACTTTTGTGATAAAAATGGTCATGATGAGTCCAAATGTTTCAAGAATATAGCATCTTTAGAAGAAACGATGAAGAAGTACAACATCAGTATTGACTCTACTTCTTCTTCTTCTTCTCATGGACATGCACCTTTTGCTTCTGGTTTCTCCTTCAATTCAAATTCTACTTCTACTTCTACTTCTGATGAGTGGCTTATTGATTCTGGAGCATCTTATCATATGGCTAAGGATAGAGACATATTTTCCACTCTAAATGGATGTAACACTAAGCAAATATTTGTTGGTGATGATAGATCTCTTAGTGTTGAAGGATCTGGAACAGTTCCAGTAGAAAATGGTCATTTCAATAATGTATTATGTGTTCCAAGTCTTTCTTGTAACCTTCTATCAGTATATCAAATCACTCATTCAGGTTGTAACATCCCACTCTGTCTCACTGACAAAACTTATTCTTTGAGGACACTTGCTCGCAAGTGATCTGGATTTTTATGATGATGAACCACTTAACCTTGATGATGATGCGTCATGATTGATGATAGGATGTTTACTATTGCTATATACAGGTGCTATTGACTCAGTTTCATTGAGTGTGCAGGGTTTCGGACCTTGAGGATGCAGAGGCATCGGTGGAACTCCCTTGGACTCCGGATTGAGTCAGGGAGTGGGCTATTTGAGTTGTTTTCATTTACAGTGATATTGTGTGGTTTTGATGATATGCTATTGATTTCATGATATGTTGTTGACATGATNTGACATGATGGTTGATGATGCAGGCTGACGATAGCTTGCCGACCAGACTCACATATGGAGTAAAGGGGCCACACACGAGTTCCAGAGAGATTGAGAGAGAGGTGTGTCAGCAGCCCTACCACAGCCTATTAGCACTCCCGCCGTGACTCGAACTGTAGGTTAACGATTACCTAGTTCGAGAGGATCCACGATGTCGTGAGGGCAGACTGCGACAGTCGCTCACGATGATTCTAAGGGGCACGCAATAAGGCGGGGGCCTTATTCCTTAGAGCCCTTAGTCTCCCACAA
>JASDQU010504091.1:51407-73136 GCA_032191745.1 Picea mariana | reverse complement strand
ACTCAGGGGCATCTAAGCCGTCAAAATCACCCGGGGATCGCACCCGGCCTGAGCCACACCAACCCTTAACATGGTTGGATTTTTTGTCCCCGCAGGTTTCGAACCGGTGACTTTAACATCACGGAGTGGCTTAACAACACACTCTGTCACCGACTGTTCTACACCTCGGGGACTAGGGACAATAATTTATTCTTACATGTATGGAGTCTTGATATTTTTCCCAGCAATGTGGCTTAAGCCTATCGGGTCTTGCAAGGGTTAAATCTTGCCAAAACCCTCAGTGCACCAAACCTCACACTGGATGGGGATTCCAAATCAATAGTCAAATATTTGATTTCTGATTTGTCCCCCTAGGATTTCAGGTTGACATCAATTCTTGAGAGATTCAAGCATGTAAAATAAACATTTCAAAAATTACATTGCTACCACACATTTCTCGAGAACAACACTGTGGCATATTTTTAAGCAAATTTAGCCACTCGGAAAAAAAAAAAAGAGTATTAATTATCAATGGTAAGAATTGTGCACAACTAACCCCATGAATATGAAATGTAAGGACCATGAATCTTCACATTAATTCGATACATGGAGAATCATGTGGAATTATTCTCCCATGATGCAAGGACTAATGCGATCAGAGATCACCACCCCCACCACATGATTGACTCTCATACCATGTAGTTTAGTGAATACACTACCTTGGAACAACATAAGAACAATGGGAAAATGATTTGAAAGGTCATGCATAGGCTCTGGTATAGATAGATTAAGCTTGGTTCAAGGGGTATTTTCTCAAGATGCCTTAGTGTCCAGGTCTTTCCACACCCGTCATTGATTGTAGAAACTCCTCAATTTGATTTTTGGAAGAAATCCCCTGGTCCTCCTGTCTCAAAGTGTTATGATTCTTTCCTATAACCTAAGAACATAAATGCTTGTGTTTTGAAGGTAATTTCTCTATTACAAGCAAACACAAGTTGTTTTCTTGGTTCTTCTGTTGGGGAAGTTGTGACTGGATATGAATTGGGGAACATTGGTTGTCATCAAGCCAGCCTAAAAGATAATTTGATTGTTTTAAAATTTTCAAGACCCTGGTTAATCTCCTTAGTGTTTAGAATCCCCTCGCTCATTTGTTGCAATCAATCCAACACATTCAGGAACATGGATTATAAAGAAATCAAGGAAACCGGGAAGGACTTGAAAAGGCATGAGAACTCCATCGAGGATTAGGACAACTCTTTATAGTCTCTCTCTATTCAAATTTTTACTCAATATCATAGTTCCAATATCAAAATGGATGTCATCATGGGAATAATCCTTCAGCAAAATAAGCACATATCCTCTCTAGAACATGAAATATATGATTTGTGTTGTCTCTTAGTCTGATTTCCAGTTGAGAAGTCTGGTGAATCCAATGCAATGGCTCTCTCAGTGATAAAACCCTCTACTCAACCAGAATTGGAAATGGAGATGCAGAGTCATCCAACTCAAATGGATGGAAAAGAAAGAATGATGAAACCAAATGAAGACAAGGAAGCAACAACAAATGGCAGTAGTTGCTGAATTCTTCCTCTGATCTAGTGACATATATGTATTTCAAAATCTATAGGCTTTTAGGTTAATTATTTTTAGTATATATTGTTAGAATAATGTCATTTTCGAAGATACCCACAATTGATGGCCTTAGATACAGTTAGAAACTTATTTTTAAAAACAAAACATAAGTTGAAAGGCATTTTTAATGTAAACTTGCTATGAACTGAGACTACAGCCTTTTATTAAAATAAACTCTCAATTTCTGGTTATATATATATATAATCCCTAGGAACTTTGGGTAAAGTGATATGTTAGGAATTTGAAATCATTCAAAGTCGTTGATTTAAATCAACAGCTTTGAGAAATTTCAAAGCCCCAACCATTCACGTTACTTAAGGATCCATTTACTCATGAATGATCAAAGTCGTTGATTTTAATCGATAGCTTTGATCATTTCAAAGAAAACTGAGCCTGAGTAAAATTAAAGGGTTTGATCATTTCAGAGAAAATGGAGCCTTGGGTAACGTGAATGGTTGGGCTCCAAAATTTCTCAAATCCATTTGAACGATTTTAGAGCCCCTACATCCCACTTTACCCAAATCTCCAAAGGATATGATATATATATATATATATATATATATATATATATATATATAACGATTCTGAAAAATAAATAAACTCAATCATGACATGACGATTTTAAAACTACTTGTATATGATAGTGAAATAAGGTAAAAACTGGTAAAACCTGTAAAATTTAACCCTTGAGAGCACCCAAAGTTTAAATTTTTTTATAAAAAGGTGATATTTTGACCACATGACAACACGTGGTGAAAATTTTGGGAAATGTATCTTAAGGGGTATAGAATATTGAATGTAAGGTAATCTTGAAAGGAGACTTGTGTGCCAATATATTAGATGTTCCAATCCCAAGAAAGAGGTAAAGTGGTATTAGATGGACTTGGAATACATGACACTTGAAGTTCAATGACACATTGGGGATTTCTTTAGATAAACTCGCAATCAAGATCTCACCCCATAATGATTGGGCATATTAGGCTGAATTTGATGATAGGTGTGGTGTGTACTAGGGCTTGGTAATATAACTAGGTTTGGTAGCAGTATTTTGTAGGTGATAATAGATATCTGACAAGATTAATGTTAACAAAAGTGTTGTGCACCTCAACTATCCCATCCTTCAAGGATGTGGTCATGTTGGATGTGAAAAAACAATCTAGAATCATTGGAGATGGTGGGTGTAGGTAAAGGTCAAAATGTGGTAGGAGAATCGAGTACAATAGAGAAACGTGAGATCAAAAGGAGCCCAAGTTAAAGAGAATTTATTTGTCCAAAATGAACAACAATCCCATGTACAAGGTGACTTCTAGAAACATCAATGGATATATTCAATTCATGAAAGATCATGTGGTAATAGAAAAAATTATGGGCATATGGCCTTCGTAAAAGGCCCTAGTCTGGGGGGTAACATATTGGTGCAAACCCAAATATAAGATAGATTTGAAACTAGATTCCAAGGGTTTCTACATTGTCATTTTTTCTTGTATGGAGGATAAAGACAAAATCTTTGAAGAAGGACCATATTTATTTAACTATGTTTATTTACATTTAAGATATTGGACTAATATATTTAATCTAGAGAAAGAGGATTTTACAAAGGCACTAGTTTGAATAAGGATGTACTCCCTACCATGAGATTTTTTAGAGGAGGAATCCCTAGAAGGTATTGTAAATAGCCTAGGAAACTTTGTCAAAATTTTGGATGTTACATGGACTAGTAAATATACATCCTACATTAAAATCCATGTACATGAATGTCTCATGAGATTTTCCTAAGCCAATCAATATAAGTTTCCAAGGAACATAATGGGTACAAACCCTAGATTATGAACACATTCCATTTAGGTGCCACAAGTTCCATGAGTATGGTCACCTATTTAGGTACTACTCAAATAATGAAAAAATAACTTAAGGAACAACTTAGGAATAAATTGACAAGGAGGGCTTCATCAAGGTAACAAGCAAACATAAACCAAGGAATAAGTTACACAAACCATCCCCACCAAGCCAAGACAAGGATGGCAACAATTTTTAGAGTTTGGCACTAGTAGGAGAGGATGATCAACATGAAAGGGAGCCTTCAAAGGCCAATGAGGAAGAGACCCTAAACCAAGAGATATCAAACGACAACCCCAAATGAAGGAAACAAAGGGACTAAATCTTGAACCAAAAGTGGAGAAGAAAGGGAAAGAACACCTACACATGGAAACAAGAATTGGAAGAAGAGAGTACTTAAAAAGGCATGGACATGGAGATAGTGTAAATTCACCTACCTACTCCAAAACAAATCATGGAGAACTTCGCCTTATTAATCTACTAGAGACTCATCTCCAAATATAGTGCTAGAGGGATGTCTTGAAAGGAAAAATTAAGTTATGACCATGTAGCTAAGGCTAGGGTTTGATAGAGGACTAGAAATCTGAACCACTCTTCTCAGATAATAGAAAAAGATGGTCGGAGAGGAAAAGAAAAGAGGAAGAAAATTAACAAAACAAAATCTGGAAGAAGTAGGAGCACTCTTGGTAGATTCATGACAAGCTAAATGGATCTCAAAGAAGTATTTCATATCCCAACCCAAAGTTTAAAATGAAAGTGATATGAGAGATTATTAGTGGAGTCAATGCCAAAAGTAATCATATATTGTTGAAGAACAAAATAGTTAAATATCAACCCTTAATTTTTATGTTGAAAGAAATAATTCTTATGTTGAAAGAAACCAAGTGTGGAAAAAACACAATAATGCTTGTTGCTTGGAAATGCTGGAGAGGCTATGAAGTAATAGGTACTAGAGCAGAGGTATTTTCTTGTGACTTAGTTTATTTTTAGAACCCTAGTCAATACATTCTATAGAATACCATCGAAACTCTTAGGTTCATCTCAGCAACCTTCAGAGAAATAAGATCCTTGGACTTTAGTTTTATTACTAATGCCTATGGACCAACTAGCCCAGTGCTAAAACAATCATTCAGAGACTCGATCCATGCGTTGGGGAGAAGTAATTCAAGAGACTCCTTGGATCCTAGGAGGATATTTCAACCTGATTACATCACTCTTAGAGAAAATAGGGGTCTCTCAACACCTAGAAGCATATAGTAATTTCTTCAAGAATACCATAGACAAGCTCATAATGGTTGATGTAAGAAAACAAAAAAAATCCATACTTGGAACAATAGGATAGAGATAATGTGTTAGATCATTGTCCCATTGGATCACTTTCTTGTCATTGAATCTCTTCTACAAAGAGGAGGATCATGTATAGGTTCAAATCATTGGGTGAGCAGCCTTACATGGGAAAGTGCCAATATCTCCAGACCCAAGTCTTTATAGTTTAATAATTTTTTCCTTGATCAACCATTAATGCTTCTTAAAAATATCAAAGTGTGGTGGAATCAAGTTAGCCTAGTGAGGGGAACAAGAATGTACACTTTCGAATAAAAGCTAAACAAAACTAAGATCAAAATAAAGAAATGGAATAGGAACATGTTTAGAAATATCCTCCCATGTCACAAGAAGCTCAAAAGGGACATGGAAGATTTGTAGCTCGTTTTCATCCAGAAAAGGAGGACGGAGGAAAGAATTCACTGAGAATATGTAATATACTAGATATAGAAAGTATGCAGAACAGAAATAAAATGCTAGAAATGGTAGAATAACAATAATGTAACCAGAACAATCACTACAATAACACTGAAATGATATAAGAATAACAATAGAAATAGCACTTTGATTCTAAGAGCAATGTTTACGGGCCTCTTCGAGGGGGAAACCTCTAGTCGAGAAGAGCTATATTACAATAATCTCCAAGATAGGGCTCTCATACCCTCGACTCCTATTTATACTAAATATGTCTATCAAAAGAAACATCTAGAGGAAGATCCTTCTAGAAGCGGAAGCTTCTATCAGGTCTTCTTACATTCGACTTATTCTATTTTATTGCAAGACCTAATTAATATTTACCTTTA
Organism: Picea mariana; assembly: GCA_032191745.1. NCBI lineage: Eukaryota > Viridiplantae > Streptophyta > Pinopsida > Pinales > Pinaceae > Picea > Picea mariana. Next base: position 67,563 of record JASDQU010504091.1, on the reverse strand, counting down.
TTATATCCAAATATATTGTTCTACCTATATGCAGGTTAGGACCCTAACATGTCCTCCCCCTTAAAAACAACCTTGTCCTCAAGGCTTGAGATGTGGAAATTGTTGTAGAATGGTAGCTGGTTCCCAAGTGGCATCTTCTAGAGTTGTATCTTTCCACTGGACTAACACTTCCTTGATGGTTCTCTGACGTAGGCGACGCTCATGTTTGTCCAAAATTTCTTGTGGATGTAGCCAAATGGATCCTTCTTCGGCTAACTCGGGAAGGTTGGTTTGAATTTGGCACTCAGTTCCAATCACCTTCTTTAAGCATGAAACATGAAAAACATGATGTAACTTTGAATGACTGGGATAAGCTAACAGATAGGCCACCTGTCCCACACACTTGAGAATGGTATAAGAACCATAAAATTTGGGTGCTAGCTTCGAACAATGCTCGACCTTAAGGGAATTTTTCTTGTAAGGTTGCAGTCGAAGAAACACCTGATCCCCTTCTGCAAATTGACGTTCAGAGTGACCTTGATCTGCTTATTGCTTCATGCGATTCTGTTCCATGACCAAATTCTCTTTGAGGGTACGGAGAATAATCTCTCGAACTATAAGTGTTTGGTCAATTGCCTGGACCTTCGAGACATAAGGTAAGTATTAGAGAACTGAAGGTAGCTTCTGTCCATATACCGCTTCAAAAGGAGTCATGCGTGTAGTTGTATGGTATGAAGTGTTGTACAACCATTCATCTAGGGGTAACCATTGAGCTCATTGATTTTGATTTTTCGAGGCAAAACACCTCAAATATGTTTCCAAACACTTGTTGACAACTTTCGTTTGGCCATCATTCTGGGGATGATAAGTTGTGCTGAGATGCAATTGGGTTCCTTGTAGCTTGAACAGTTCTTGCCAAAAATTGCTTGTGAAATTTGGGTCATGATAAAAAACAATAGAGTGTGGCATGCCATGAAGCTTGAAGACCTGATCCATTAAAATTTGAGCCACCGTGGATGTTGTAAATAGGTGTAGAAGAGCGCAGAAATGAGAATACTTGGAAAGCCGATCGACAACCACCATGATGACTGATTTATTTGACGATTTGGGTAAGCCTGTAATAAAATCCATAGAGATATCCCTCCAAATAGTAGGTGGAATAGGAAGCAGCTGTAGTGTGCCTGGAGATTTGACTGTTTCTCCCTTGTTGCATTGATACACATCACATTCAATGACAAAATTATGAATGTCTTGTTTCATACCATCCCATAAAAAAAGAACATTTGACCCTGTCATAGGTTTTGGTGAACCTGGAGTGAGCCAATGTGGGTGTAGCATGAAGCTTAGAAAGTACCATGGATTTAAGCTTTGATTGTTTACTTAAATACAAACGGCCTTTGTATCGAATCTCACCATGGAGTCAATAGTACCCTGGGGAATTTGGAGCATTGGACTGCAATTGTTGGATCAGATGTGAACTTTTGGGATCTTGTAGCCATTCTTGGCGAATGTCTTGGAGCCAATTTGCTACAATGAAGGAAAAATAAAAAAGGTATCCTTCATCTTCATATTTTTGGGAAAGTGCATCTGCAACCACATAGTATTTTTCTTTCTTGTAAATGATTTCATAATCATATCCAAAGAGCTTGGTCACCCATTTTTGGTGCTCTGGGGAGGAAATGCGTTGTTCCATAAAATACTTGAGGCTTTGATGGTCTGTCTTAATTTGGAAGCATTTCCCCAATAGATAAGGGCACCACAGATCAACGGCATGCAGAATAGCCAACATTTCCTTTTCATAGATTGATCTGCCCATATTTATTTCAGACAGTTTCTTCCCGGTAAAGGCCAAAGGCCGACCCTCTTGCATAAGGACAACACCAATTCCTTTCCCTGAAGCATCACATTCCAAGACAAAGGTATTTGTGAAATCATGAAGGACTAGGACTAGAGTGGTGCACATGACCATCTTCAAGGTTTGAAAATCTTGAGCAATGGCTGGAGTCCAAGTGAAAGAGTTATTTTTTAGGAGAGTAGTGAGAGGTGTTGCAATCTTTCCATAATTCTTAACAAACTTGCGATAATAACCTGTTAAGCCCAGAAATCCACGCAAGCTTTTGAGAGTCTTTGGATGAGGCCAATCTTGCATAGCTTCAATCTTTTCAGGATCCACCCTGATGTCGTCTTTGCCAACCAGATGACCCAAGTAATCTACTTCTGAGGCGCCAAAAGCACATTTAGACTTTTTCAGGAAAATTTGGTGTTGAGAGAGTAGATGGAGAACTCGATCCACATGAGAAAGATGGTATATCCAAGTTTTGCTATAGATGAGGATATCATCAAAGTAAACTAAGACAAAATGATGGAGAAAAGGATGGAAGACATGATTCATGAGGCTTTGGAAGGTGGAGGGGGCATTACACAAGCCAAAGGGCATGACCAAAAACTCATAGTAGCCCTAATGAGTTATAAAGGAAGTCTTAGGAATGTTTGTCGCTTTCATACATATCTGGTGGTATCCCGAATGAATATCAAGTTTAGTAAATAATTGGGTGCCACTGAATTCATCTAGGAGGTCATCAATGACATGAATGGGAAATTTGTCTTTAATGGTAAGTTTGTTGAGGGCACGGAAGTCAGGACACATTCACCAAGAACCTTGTTTCTTCAGGACCATGACCACAGGAGAAGAGTAGGGTCTCGTACTAAGGTGGATAACGCCTGCATTAAGGAGTTCCTAGACCATTTTCTCAATTTCATTTTTTTGGGAAAAGGGGTGACGATATGGATGGATATTAGGAGAAAGGCTTTCGGGTACAAGAGGAATGGAATGATCATGAACACCACGAGAAGGAGGGAGTCCCTGGGGAGTGGAAAAGACAACTTAATGTTTAGAAAGGATGGCTTGGAGGTCTTGCAGCACTGAGGGTGTCTTTGTTTCTTGTATGGAATGGAGTTGGGAAATAACACCAAAATGACCTTTTTTTAGTAGCTTTTCCATGCGATGGGAACTAATGATCTCAGGTGAACCAACGGTGATGCCTTGGAACTTATATTGGTGGCCCTCCTGGTCAAATTACATGGCTAATTCCTTAAAATCCATGAGAATGGGACCCAAAGTCCTTATCCAGTCTGCACCCAACACAATGTCACAACCACCCATGTCGATAGCAAACATATGAGATTTCAAGTGGTAGTCACCAATTTGGAGACACACATTTTCACAACGCACTCCACATTTCATGGAGCCACCATTGGCAATCATGATTTGGAAATTATTGACGGCATGGATGTAGAAATGAGTTTCTTGGGAAATGCGGCGATGAATAAAATTATGGGTGCTTCCACTATCAACCAGAATGATGACCTTCCTATGCTTGATTTAATCGATTATCTTGAGGGTTTGGGGAGCGGAGAAGCCAGTGAGAGCATTGAGGGAAATGATCAGTTCTACTTCAGGAGGGTCTAAGAGAGGGGTTATTTCATTGGTTTCGGGTGACTCAGACACAAGGGGAGTTTCAACATCCTCTTCTGAAATATCCTTAGAGATGTCCACAAAAATATTTTGTTCCTTACACTTGTGGCCCGGGAAATATTTTTCATCACAATTATAACAAAGGCCTTTGAGTTGGTGTTCAGTCATTTCAGCCCTAGTCAATTTTTGGATCTTTAGTAGAGTGGAAGGAGTAGTTGGATTTATTGGTTTAGGGTGAGGGATAAAGGAGGGTTTTCGGTTTTGAGAAGATACAACCTGTTGTGATTCTTTAGCTCTTTTAGTAGCCTCCACCCAACTCTGAGGCTGAGCCATGAGGACAGGGGCCTGAATCTCAACCTTGAGGCCACTGATAAAACACTCTCAAAAAAAGGCATCAGACATGCCCTCTGTCTGAAATGCCAGGTGCTCAAAGGAAGCTATAAAGTCTTCCACTATGCTTAATCATTTCAACTTTGTCAAGCAGCCCAAATGGTTGGTGTCAGTGTCAAAGTGTTCATAAAGCTCTGCGACAAAGTGTGTCCAAGAAATATACCCTTGACGGGAAGTTTTTATCCATTGCCACCATTGCCAACGTTCTTGATCTAGATGGAGAACACCATACCGGAGTTTGGCCAAGTCATCTTTAATGTCGTGTAAAGAGAAATAATGTTCCATTTGGGTTACCCAACCTGTGGGATTCGAGACATTAAATTTGGTCACATCCACCCGTGGAAGGCGTAGGACACGTTGAAAGTGATGGTGTTGAAAGTTATGGGAATGAGAGGAATGTTCAGCTTCAGTATGTGGAGGTGAGTCAGAGGAAGGGTTATCTATAGGGATATGTAGCTTGGTGCAGAGTGTCGAAAATACAGATTCAAGCTGGGTGGTCAGGTCTTGTTTGATTTCCTCCATTGAGGACTGCATGGTTGTATTGATAGCGACAACATTGGCACTGAATTGTTTCACTTCTTTTTGGGTCTCAGTGAGACTAGATTGAAAGGTATTGAAGTGAGCTTCCAAGTCTTGGCTACGGGTATGGTCCATGAGGACGAGGGAACCGAAAAGGGGCAGGTGGGGTAAAAAATTTTGCCAAAAAATAATATGTATGAATGTGATAAGGGTGAAGAGATGAATCCAATGGAATAGGTCTCAAATAATGGTGAAAAAATTTCCAAACTTTTTTTTTTTACACCTGCAGAGTTATATTCCGATCTAAAGAATACTGCAGTGATGAAATGCTCAAAATCTTAACCAGGAAGAAATGTGTAGTTACTTGGTAACCCAAACACAGTTACATGACAATAGATCTTGTCTATTTTAATTTGTTTGTGTTTCTGTCCCCAAGGGTTGGGTATTCAAGGGTTCTAGAAACAAGGGTTCGCCCTGTGGTATATCTCTCTGATATACATGCAGAGTCCAAGAGTAGTACTCGGCCCAATATCTCAGGGCACTAACTAAGAAGGATAGACCGTACCCTTAGCCGTACTACCCAACTACCCAGGTACTAGAGAGTATCTTCCCGAGTGTTGTTCTCGGTGCACTATAGCAGTCAGGCGGTCGATCGGTTTATTTAAAGAAGGGCTTCAGAAAATCTAGGTCGATCCTACACAGGTGTTGTCTCATGCACTACCACTTGAAGGGGTACCAATAGGGGTTACAAGGGTGGCCAATAGATGTGCGCTTAAGAACCACTTGTATTTCTTGCCTGTATGAATCCCTCAACCACGGGTTTATGTGCGTAACGATAGATCTTTGTGGCTTAAAGACGACGGAATACTTATCTACCTTGTGAAAAAAAAATTACCCACAATTTATGCCATGGAAAGTGATTTGATACCACTTGTAATATACTAGATATAGAAAGTATGTAGAATAGAAATAAAATGCTAGAAATGGCAGAATAACAACAATATAACCAGAACAATCACTACAATAACACTAAAATGATATAAGAATAACAACAGAAATAACACTTTGATTCTGAGAGAAATGTTCATGCGCCTCTTCGAGGGGGAAACCTCCAGTCGAATAGAGATATATTACAATAATATCCAAGCTAGGGTTCTCATACCCTCGACTCCTATTTATACTAAATATGTCTATCAAAAGAAGCATCTAGAAGAAGATCCATCTAGAAGAGGAAGGTTCTATTAGGTCTTCTTACATTCGACTTATTCTATTTTATTGCAAGGCCTTATTAATATTGACCTTTATTACATCTGAATATATTGTTCTACCTATGTGTGGGTTAGGACCCTAACAAAATAATTCCTTCAAACCCAAATATCTGTGTGAGAAAAACAAGAGGAGACATTATGGAGACAAAAATCCAAGATTTGTTGGCTCAAATAATGGAACAAGAACACTATATTATTTAACAATTCCATGATCAACATAAGACATCACAACAAGATAGTCACTCTTAAAAAAATCCTGAGGAATATGTTAGAAAATCATAAAGATATTGAGAAAAAAGTCAAAGATAATTACAACCAACTTTTAACAAAGTGTCTAGAGGAAAGATAAGAGGTTATTCACAAAATCACTAGTTGTATTCCTACATTAGTCTCTCAAGAGAAAAACCTCTCTCTCATGAGAACATTTACCTTTGAAGAGGTGATGCAAATTGTTAAAGAAATGGTGTTGAGAAAATTTCTTGGCCCAAATTGCTTTACCATAGATTTTCTCATGTTTCTTGGATGATGATTGGAAATAAAGTTTTGGAAGTAGTGGAATACTCCTACTCCTCTAGAGGAAACTTGCAAACCTTCACTTCCATGTTCCTATCCATTATCCCAAAAGAAGAAGAATCCAACTCAACCAAGAAATTTCCAACAAAACCTATCATGTCCAAAAACACCCCCTTGGAATGAGGGGGATATATTCAAGGGAGGAAAATCCTAGATGGGATCATATTTTCTCACATGGCCATTGATTCCATGAAGATAAGTCACTTACTAGGCATGCTAATCAAGCTAGACATGTTGAAATCCTATGATAGACTAAACTAGGATTTCCTAGAAAGGATGTTATAAGATTTCAAGTTCTTATTTGAATGGATCTCCTAGATAGTAAACTGTAACATGCCCTCTACTTTATTTGTTGGTGATTTAAGAAAAACACCTTGGGGAAGATCAATGCAAACATTTGCTTGAAGTTGAAGCTGGAGAGACTTCTTTTTTGTTTCATTTTTAAGGCTCCAGTCTTCAGGAATAGACATATCCTCAACACATAGACTAGGTAGTTGTTCCAAAATGTCTAAAGCTAGAAATTCAGAAGGTTTTTCCTCGGGTAGAACTAGGTGGTTATTTTGCAATTAAATGGGAATTGGAAAGCAACAAACTAAAGCTTTCCCACTAGAGACATAGGTCTACTCCAATTCGGGAGAGGCCATTAATTTTCTTAATATCCTTTCTTTGTTTGAAGTCTACCCATTACAGTATGTTCTCAACCACCCCACATTTTACCAATGTAACCAACAAAACAAATAAGGTCTACCTTAAACCCTAGTCATTACAAGACTCCCTTTGATTAAATGTTTGCTTAAATACAAAAAGATGAATAATCTATGATAAGACAATAAGTACCTTTCTTCAACAATTCTTGAGATATTTTACACTATGCCAAAGTTTTTTTTGACAAGTTGTCAATGTCTCCTTTGTTTGGGAGTCACAAGAAGGATTGTTAATGAAATAATTGAAAAAGATCCATAAATAGTTCATGATCATGTGTGATTTCACTGTAGTAGTCTTTTTCTTCTTATTTATAGTGTTCATTATTTAGGTTTCTATCTAGCTTGGTACCTAATCAGCAATGTGAAGCACAAGCATATAACACACGGGTAAATGGTTGAAATATGGCTTAGTACCTAATCAACAATGTGAATCACGAGCATATAATACATGGGGAAATGGTTGAAGCTGAATAATTTTGGAATGAACCTGATAAAATATGTCTGCTTGATTGTAAAATGGGTGTCTATTTTGTGTAGTGAGTATCTATTTTGTGCAGTGGGTATCACAACTCACTCCAACATATTAAATAGCACCAAACCTAAATGGCGAACACCACTCTCTAGTTTTTTATACAAATATCCCATGCCAAGGTTTAGAAAAATAAAGAGATTAAAACTAATTTCAATTCATCCCAGATATGCTACAATAGGACATCCAAGGAATGACATCCTCTATGTCTAACGAAAGTTAAGACACCAATTTTAGCTATTGAAATATGTCCCAAGCTATTTCCAGGGCATACTCTGAGAAAATCATTAACTATGGCTGAGTACAAATTTTTAAGGACTGGTAAAATGAGGAGGAAATTAATGCATAACAAAATTTTGCACTTACAAACTATGCCAAAATCAAATATGCTATAAAATATAATCAAAACTCATATGAGATCCAACTCATTATATTTCTAATCAAGCTTCCTTTCTAAATTTATTTATCATTGTAGATTGAATAATTGTGTGTAAGACAAGAATGTAAAAAATCTGTTGTGTATAGCATCTTGGTCACTTAACTTGTTCCTTAGAGTTTCTATTTGAAAATCTTGTAGTAGAAAATACCATGAATTCAAAATACGAAAGTATTATTAGCAAGGACGGGGACACGAACAGGGTTCATGAACTACAATAAATTCACAATTTTTATACACAATGATTGCATTTCCAGAAAATGATAAAAATTATTAATAATGTCTCTTGCAAATCCTTCATAGAATGAACAATAGAAATAGAATAGAAGGTGTAAATAATTAGGATGGAAACGTTGCCGACGCAATCATTTTCAATGACTTTAACTATTTTTGCAACAATATCATCAAGATCATGTTGAACTAAATTAAATTAGGATTAAATGTGACCATGATCTGATCTTTTCCCTCACACTTGGTCATGACAGACTATGACTTAATGCCCATATTCTTGAAAACCTTTATATGAAAGCACAAGAGTTAGGGACAATGAGATAATTTATCAAATAGTGATATCCAATCAAATCATTGAAAGCATGAAAGAAGAATGGATAACATATTGGGTATACACTCTTTTAATACAATAGAGGCCTAGTTCCCATAAAATGTTGTGTTAAGGTAAATTTCAATCATTATCCAAGAACATGGATCGTGAGACATGCCTTAACTTTCACATTCCATAATGCAACCATCCCTCACACATAATGATTAAAAATTACAAGCATAGCCAACATATTTGGTACAATGGTGAGGTCAATGGACTATGAATCCATCCCCCAGGGTTACAAGGACAAATGCCATTCCAAGGTTAAATTGGAAAAATAGTTAACCCTCATACCTAGAACCTATGATAAAGGAAGTTTGCTTGTTGTCCAGTATAGATCCTCAATGCATGTTCGATGAAGCGTTTTCGAAAATTAGGAGAAAAGTAAATCAAACAGATTCCCTAGAATTTTCTTAACCAGGTGCATCCTTTTGTAAACAAAATAATTTACCATAAAACAAAGATGAAATTATCTATTTGAGAATCTACAAATTACCATACAACTAGTGAACTGAATGATTTCCACCCAACCATAGGTAGTCCACTATGGAAACCAACCCCTAGCTAGGATATGATACCACTAGGGAAAATTAGGAAAATAAAAATTTGAATTTCAAGCTAAACACATCCAAACCAAGTGATTTTCACTATTGACTTTTTGAAGACAAAGCAACCCTTGGCACCTATAATACATGCCCCACACAATACGAGGTCATCCTTCTCTATGAAATCATTCGTCATAAGTATCCTCCCTCCAGTTCTATTCAGTGTGTGTATGGAAAGGTCTAGGATAATGGTCCTCATCTCCAATATAAATTATCTTGGTTCTTGGCTTTCCCCAGAGATCTCATGGATGTTTTATCAAATTCTATGGCATGCTTGTTTTTCCAACAAGAACTCCATTTTTTCCTTTTTTTTTCCACTTCCAATAATTAGCTCCCCCTTCCCCTTATAGTTTCCCTTCTTGTTGCATGAGTGAAAGATGGAAAGAGGGTCCTAATTCAAATATTCATGGTTCCAAGAATGTAGGGAAAACAACTTTCTAGTTTTTAGGAAATGATGGCTTAGATTGAGGAATTTGTTTCCTCCACTCCTCTTAACCTCTTTTAACTTTGAAAACTCATATTTTAAAAGGAGAGAAGGTTTAAGGTAACATAAGTTAGATGTTTTTATACATAAACCCCCCTTAGAGCCCTTCACCTTTCCCCTCTTGTGGTATCATATCCCCTTTAAGCGATCTTGCCCCACTGGCCTTGGTCATTTTTTATTAACTACTGAGATAAAATACGTACAATATTCAAGATGGTCAAACCAAGATGTTATAGAAATATCATCTCTTCTTATTTATTTTTTGTCCTTGTTAATGGATCCCCCCACCTACCTTCAACCTCTCTCGAGGAATTAGGTAAGGGGACACCCTCTTCTATTTTTTGTTCATTTTGATTGCTAAAGACCTAGGGGTCTGAATATTCATCAAGATGCTAATCCTTTGTCCCACTTACAATTCATGGACGAAACCATTCTCATGGGAGTGCCTACAGATAAGGAAGCTAGAGCTATCAACTATATTTTGGATACCTTCATATTGGCCTCTAGCACCATAATTAACCAAGGTAAGTATATTTATTTGTTTAAAACTCCTATGAATATTCAAAGAAATATCTCTAGAATTTTGGGCTTTCAAAGAGGTTTCCTTCCTTCTAAATTCCTTGAAGCACCCTTGGTAGATAATTCCCTAAGAAACATCACCTAGAAAGAAAAATTATCCAAGCTAGAACGTAAACTAAGTAGTTGGATCTTTTGATTTCTAACTCTTCCTAGGAAAATCCTCCTCATAAAATATATGTTCCAAGCATTCCCATGTATGTTTTATATGTTCTATTAGCACCAATCAAAATTTCCAAAGCCATTATTTTAGGGGGGACTAAGAAAGGAAATAAAATGGGATTTGGTAGTCTCAGACAAAGTTTTTCTACCTAAATGGGCATGAGTACTAGGTATGAAAGACCCCCTAAACTATGGGCAGGGCTCTAGAAGCAAAAACCTAATGGAGATTATTAAAAATTAAAGAACAATTATGGGGGGGGGGGAATATGGAGAGCCAAAGATGCTTGGGACACCACTAAGGAGGAACTAATTTGAATGGAGGGATCTTTCTATGGATTATGGATATGGAACAATGAATGGAAACATGAAAACATTGTTCAAGATAATTGCTTCCAGGAAGTTAGAGACATAGCCTCTACCCTCTTTTGGGATGATTCTTAGTAGTCAGAGATTAGATTAGGAATGCAAAACTCCCTGGAAGAAGGAAGGACCACATTATAGTTCTTGGTATGGATTAAATTCAACTAGTATTGGGAGGATATCCCTGATGACATACATGCTCCATATTGTTACACATTATTTTCATCATCCCTATGACCGTTAATGATGTAAACCTATCTGTTGCCTTTAGAAGGGTCAGTGGCCTGAGTTCCTAAAGAAAGAAGAGAGAAGAACGTTTCCTGAGAAAAGAAGTTGCATTCTCCTGTGTAAAAACCTCATTAAAAAGGAAGTTCGTAGGCTGCCTATGTATTACGGTGCGAGAATGCCTGATTCTCGCAGGCTGCATCATAGCTTGGGTGCGAATAGTTTGCAGGTTGCACTATAAGCAAGGTGAGAGAATGCTTACACGTGGGAAAAACGAGCGTTTTCTCGAATCTTCTGGGAGAAACTTCCATGGTGAGGTGGCATCTGAATGGTTTGGATCTTACTTTCTTTCATGATTTAGTGGGATCATCCTAACCTCCTCACCTTATCCTCTTCAACTTATAAAAGGAGAGGAGCTATCATTGAGAAAGCTTAGCTTTGGTTGGCTTGGAATTATTAGCTTGGTTGGAGTGGCTTTGAGATTTGCTTTGTCAAGATAGATTGTGAGTAGCTATCAGATCCATGGTCTTAGAATCCTTGGAGCAAGAAGTGTGTGGGGAACAAAGGACAATTGGAAGGGACCTTATGACATCAAGGCCATGGTTGTAATCTCTCTTTCACATTTAATATGATACAATAATATGATTCTTTACTATAAAGCTTGTTGTGTTTTATTGTATGATTCCTTGATCACATACATAGGTTTATATTGAGTTTATGCTATTACTATCACTTTGGTTGGTTGTGTTCTTTTGCAGGTTTATCATTGTATGAACATTGGAACAGAGCTAGGATAGTGATGGTGAGAGGAAGTGACATTTAAACGGTATGTCATTCATCCCTCTTTAGTTAGTAAATTCAATATCTAAAACTTAAGGAAAGCGTCATGTTCTGGTGAGTTTTGTTCTAGATCTAGGTGGATCTAGGGAGATATGTTAGTGTCTGCACCTACTGATTTGTCCGATAACAAAATTGGTGACCGTACTGGGGATTGGATTGTTTCCTAGTTAGTCTAGTTTCCCTTTCTTTGATTGCTTGTTTTCTAGTCTTTGAGTCTATGGGAGATCCATCCAGGCTCTCTGGATCTGAAAGTTCACTCAAATTTAGTCCTTTTTCAATTTTTTGCTTGTTTACAGGAATTCTCGCACTGTACCCTTTAGTGGCCTACAAGAAACACTTGAGTTTGCACCCTGGTGTTAAGTCCAATGCGAACCCCTCGCAGACAACCTTTGTTCAGCCTGCGAGAATCTTTGATTCTTGCACTGTAATACACTGCCAGCCTGCGAACTTGTTTGTAAAATTTTTTGGATTGGGTCTTGTCATTTTTTGATGCCCGGTTTTGCTTTGAACAGCTGGATTGAACTTTTGGAGCCTATATTGATCTATTTACAGTCTTCTTGACATTCTTTTAGTTGCTTTTATCCATCTTTGCTTTGTTTGGTTTTGAAGGATTAGTCTCTTGCTTTGAATGTCTTTCAATTACAAAGCATGTGTTTTCTATAGAATTGTTTAGGGAAAGATCAGATTTCTTCTGAATAGTTCGCTTTAAAAGAGAACTTTTAGTTTGGGTTTCTTTGTTTTAAGAAAGTTCATTATTGCTTCTAGTGAAAATTTTGAAACAAAAAGATTTAGTTTCTTGCTTTATATTAGATTGGGGGCATCCTTGCATTTCAAGTAGTGAAATTGCATGATTCTTGGTGTTTTTTTATCTTAAATTAGGAAAATTCTTGGGGCCATGAATCATGCATTGGTGTTCAGTACCTTTTTCTCATTTCTTGAGAATCTTGATATTGATGAGTTTAATATATTTTGGGACATCGTGCATATGGGAATGATAAATGTTTTCTCCTTCTCGTAGCATAGCTTTCATCAAAATGAAAAGATTGCATCTTCATATCTTTGCATATTTTTCGAGTCGGTCAAAACACCATATTGTCCATGCCATCTTCCTTTTGAGTAACAACAGCCATAAAATAAAGCGCTTATAAAAACTGATTAGATATTTTTTATCTTTTCTAGTAGCAAACCTACAATAGATTAGTTGTAGGGCTTTGGAATAGGTGTGAAAGATAACTTTCCAAAGTTGCAAACAAACATAGAGTCTTGAGTTAGGGAGCAGTTAAATCCACTTATTACATTTTTTCCTAGGAAGCCCTTCTAACACAAGGGTTAATCACGAGGTCACATTGAGACTGACAGAGTTACTCACCCTTCTTTGTTGGTCTTGGTGTAGAGGTTGTGTGTATTATGGGGGTTGCTTGAGAGGTATACCCACAATGATGAGTGGAAGCCTTTCAAGTTGATTTCGGGCTAGATACCCTGCCCTTGCATGTGGATCGGACTATCGACTGTTTCCCCAGGCATCACTGTAGTGTGGTAACCTTAGTGGCCTATCTCTTTAGGGTCTTTACACAAGGTGACTATGGAGGGGCAAGTCTTCATGGTACCTGGAATCGACGTTGGCCAAACTCACTTGGGCTCCTTGGAGGGTATACCCATTATTATGTGTGGGAGCTTGCACCAGGGTGTAAGTCCGTTAAGCAGGTCGTCAACATAACTTTTCCACCCTCTCTATCTCAGCCCCTTCTTACTTTGTTCCTGCGACGTTGTATTTCATCACCAACTAGTGCGTTCATTGTGAAAAGGTTTTGTTTGCTTGCTTGTTTACTAGATTTTTAGCGTGTGTTGTTTGTTTTCCTCTGAGGACTCTAGATTGGATATTTATTTAATGGCATCAGTTCCCGGAATAACCAATGAAGGAACCCCTTCTCCAGGGGAACCTTTTTTTTTTCCTTCTTATGGAAACATTGGTCCTCCTCACATCGCTACTTTGAGCCTTCCAGGTCTTACTATTGGATTACCGGTATGGTTGTTTTCCACTCAGGTAATCCTGAATGCAGTTAGTGCTTCAGTCACGAGAACTTCCCCCAAGAGAATCAACCTCATGTTGATCCTTCACCTTCTTCACCAGTAAGGTCTTCTTCATCTTCTTTGCTTGCAATGTCACCTTCTGTTTCATCTTCTTTGTCGGGTGAAAGTTCTGAAGCTAGTATCCCGATGAATAAGAAGAAGAAGAAAAGAAGGATTAATAAGAACAAAGATAAGCGAGGGTCAAAACCTCCAACCACTGTTAAACATGTTGGAAAACAACCAGTTATTGTTAATCGTGTTGGGAGTGTTGATGATGTCAAGATCACCCAAACAACCCATAAGCCCAAGTACCCTTGTAGGATTTGTAAGGGTATCCATCTTCTTAAGGAATGCCCGAGTCTATCCAAGGTTATAGAAGCATGGTCTACACATCCTCGCCAACCTATGTTGTTAGCCTCTAAACAACATGTTGATGACCTCCCATCAACTAGTCACTATATCGTTGGGAAGAAGAAAAGTAGAGTCAAGTTCCCGTGCATGTTATGCAAAGGGAGTCATCTCACTCACCTTTACCCTTGTATGGACAAAGCCTCTAAATTACTGGAAGACATCACTGTTTCACAACCTCAATTTCCGGCTGCTTACCATAAGCTTTCTCTCAACCCTCCAATAGTTGATGGAATGATCACTCTGGTCCCTTCACCGGTCAATCCAGTTGATCATGTCATCAATCTAGTCATGTCCTTAGTTGAACCAACTGGCAAAGTAGTTGATCTGATACCTTCCTCGGTCAATCCCACTCTCCCGTTAGAGAGTGTCACCCAAGTGGTCGATCTGTTTTCGTCTGCCGACCCCATTCTCTCCTTGGAGAATGAAACTCAAGTGGTCGAGCTGATCTCTCCATCGGTCGATCCTACTCTCCCGCTAGAGAGTAAACTCGATACTGCCCATGTTTTTCTCGTTGATACAGAATCTCCCGTGCTGAGGGGCATTCCTCCTTCTCTCGTAGGACCCCCTCCAAGTAATGAGGCCATCCGTTTTGATTGGGGTGGGGTAACTGGACCTCGTCTTCCCTCTCACATTCCTTTCCAGATTATAGTCTATGTTTGTGGTCGATATGTTCCTCAGACATTGATAGATGAAGGTGCATCTGTTAGTATTTTGTCCTCTATTGCTTGGCAGGCTTTGGGTTGTCCTCGGCTTGTGCCGGTTACGCAGAATCTGTTAGCTTTTAACAGAAGAACCAGTCAACCTTTAGGGACCCTTCCTTAGTTTCATGTAACTTTGGGAGGGAAAACTGTCTTTATTGACGTCATGGTAGTCCAAGACCCCTTGGATTTTTCTTTACTCCTTGGGAGAGATTATGTCTATTCCATGAAAGCTATTGTGTCTACTCTTTTTTGTGTGATATATTTCCCTCAGGATGGATGAGTTGTGACTGTTGATGAACTTTCATTCATTGACCCTGACTGGATTTCCTCCCTAAATGTTTCTTATATGCAGACGGTATCACCCCCACCACAGGTCAATTATGTGGCATTGTCTCCCATGGCTTTGACTTCTGATGACTTAGATCCAGTAGTTGACATGGTGATCTCTTCGATAGGGTTGTTAGAGCCTGATCTCTTTACTCTTGTTGCGACCCTCGACATGGTGTCCTTCCAGAATGTGTTTCTTCTGTCAAATGAAGACCTCTTGGAAGCCATGACTGATTTTTGTCCCTTGACATGGTCTCCTTCCGGAGCATTGTCCTCTTGGAATCCATGATCAAGAAGACTCGGAGAATAGTTTTTTCATCTCTGAGGCAGCCTCATTAAAAAATTAAACAGAGGTCTTTGAGCATAGTTTTCTAATTTCAAGCTCGTTAAAAAATGAAACCACTTTTGAGGATATTTTTTGCGTCTCTGTGGAAACCTCGTTAAAAAATGAAACATAGGTTACGAGCATAGTTCTTGTTTCTTTGTCAAGCTCGTTAAAAAATGAAATAGTCTTCCCCCTCCCTATTTGAGTCAAGTCCTTCATCTAGTATTTGAAGCTTCATTTCCTCTGCCTTTGTCGTTGGATGAAACGAAGCTTGGGGGGCAATACTTCCAAGCTCTGGACTTCATTTTGAAGTAGAGTTGTTAGTTTCTTAAGCTGGGGGCTAAGTACCAACCTTCCATGTGTTATGCATTGGGAAGTCACAAGAATAGTTTTATATGGTTCAAGCTTGTGTAAAAATGAAACCACTTACCTCAAGCATAGTTTCCTCTAGTTCAAGCTTGTGTAAAAATGAAACCAGGTTCAAGCATAGTTTTATTTAGATTTTAAGCTTGTGTAAAAATTAAAATCTATCCCGAGCTTAGTCTTTGTTCTTTCTCATGCTCATAAATACATGAGAATAAGTTACTGAGCTTAGT
>JASDQU010504091.1:0-51307 GCA_032191745.1 Picea mariana | reverse complement strand
GAATGCCTACCTTAGCAATGATATATTATTGTACTATATTTCCTTGTTTGTTGGCAGGTTTTCGACCGACTGTTCCTTGTTCCCTACACACACTCGACAAAGTATTTCAGCTATCACTCTGTTCTAACTTCATACTTTGGGGGGCTCTCTGTTACACATTATTTTCATCATCCCTATGACCATTAATGATGTAAACCTATCTATTGCCTTTAGAAGGGTCAGTGGCCTGAGTTCCTGAAGAAAGAAGAGAGAAGAATGTTTCCTGAGAAAATAAGTTGCATTCTCCTGTGTAAAAACCTTATTAAAAAGGAAGTTTGCAGGCTGCCTATGTATTAGGGTGCAAGAATGCCTGATTCTCATAGGATGCATCATAGCTAGGGTGCGAACAGTTCACAGGTTGCACTATAAGCAGGGTGCGAGAATGCTTACATGTGAGAAAAAAGAGTGTTTTCTCGAATCTTCTGGAAGGAGAAACTTCCATGGTGAGGTGGAATCTGAATGGTTTGGATCTTACTCGCTTTCATGATTTAGTGGGATCATCCTAACCTCCTCACCTTATCCTCTTCAACTTATAAAAGGAGAGGAGATGTCATGGAGAAATCTTAGATTTGGTTGGCTTGGAATTATTAGCTTGGTTGGAGTGGCTTTGAGATTTGCTTTGTCAAGATAGATTGTGAGTAGCTATCAGATCCATGGTCTCAGAATCCTTGGAGAAAGAAGTGTGTGGGGAACAAAGGACAGTTGGAAGGGACCTTACGACATCAAGGCCATGGTTGTAATCTCTCTTTCACATTTAATATGACACAGTAATATGATTCTTTCCTATAAAGCTTGTTGTGTTTTATTGTATGATTCATTGATCACATACATAGGTTTATATTGAGTTTATGCTATTACTATCACTTTGGTTGGTTGTGTTCTTTTGCAGGTTTATTATTGTATGAGCATTGGAACATAGCTAGGATAGCGATGGTGAGAGGAAGCGACATTTAAATGGTATGTCAGTCATCCCTCTTTAGCTAGTAAATTCAATATCTAAAACTTAAGGAAAGCGTCATGTTCTGGTGAGTTTTGTTCTAGATCTAGGTGGATCTATGGAGATATGTTAGTGTCTACACCTACCGATTTGTCCGATAACACATATCAAAACTAGAAATTAGGGGGCAAGTTGGCTTGTTGAATTGGATGAAGAATCATGTAAAATCTTGGAGATTAGTGAGAGGGAAAGAAAAATAGAACTTATACAAGGGCCAGACATTATAATATGTGGAAATCAAGTGGATGGGAATTTGAAGGTGAAGAAAGCTTATGCTCTAGAAGCCAGATTCAATCACCGGAATAGAGGAAAGATATGGCATAAAGTATGGAGTCTGGAGATTTGGCCAAAGGTATCAACCTTTCATTGGCTCCTAGCATGAAATACAATTTTAACATTGGACAAGATAATAAGGCATGGCTATGAAGGCCCTTTTATCTACCAAATGTATAAGAAAACAAAATAAAATATAGAACATATTTTCAATGATTTTCGAGAGGTATACTTTTTATGGGACAAGAGAGTTGAAGTATTTAGACAATCATATAGAAAAAGGTGTGAAATTGTTCAAAAATTGGAAGATTGGTGTGCTTTACCCTTAGAAAAAAAAATCTAAGAACAACCTAGCTCTTACTTCCATGCCTTCTTCTATGGATAGTATGGAAAGAACATAACTGACACATCTTAAAACACCAATAGAGAGGCAAAGCAACCCTATGGGACAATCTTCAACTCAAAATTCAAATAGATAACTTGTCTAAAGAAGCCAATCAATGCTAAGAAAAGGAAAATATCATTTTATCAACATGGGGTCCGGTCTTTGTAATCTCTCCTCTGAATTATTTATACCTCAAGATAAGGTTATATACCTATATGTTTGGTCTAAACCCCCTCCCAACTTCATAAATCTCAACTTCTATGGGGTATCTAAGGGAAATCGAATCCTTCAGGGACCGGGGAAGTGTTCATACATGCCTTATAAGAACATCTTCTAAATATTCCCTTGTTACATAGGACAATAAACTAACAATGGGGTTGAACTATGTACTCTAGTGAAGGGTATTCAATGGTTACAACAAATTGATAATCTGATATTCCTGAGTTCTGATTCAAGTTATTACTAAGCTACCAAATATTTCTAGGCCCAATAAAATATCTAAGAATTGGCATCTCACTGCAAGACTTGAGTAGATCATGAAATTAGTCACTACAATCTCTTCCATCTCTCCTTCCCATGTTTGAAAAAAAAGAAAATGGACCTGGTGGACAAGTTAGCCAATGAATGAGTGATGCAGAACAAGCAGGACCTAGTGGTGTTTTGGAATAACATAGAACCTAAGAAGATTTGGTTGAATTGTGATTCCATCAATAACAAGGATAGTGATTACCTGGATGGGGTGCTAAGGAGGAGCACAACAATGGAATATATGAATCCCTTCAACATACAATCACATGGGTTCGAGCTTGTAGGATATTATGAGGGAGTTAGAAAGGATAAGGGCTTTCATCATAGGGCTCTCCCATCCAATCAATATGTTTATCCATGATTTTGTCATAACTCTTCCTGTGTGCCACATCAAGGTAATAATTGAGTCATAACATCAAGTGGAAGACCCATGCAATACGAAATTGGTGGAGAAAATGAGAGTGAATATAGATATGAGACATTGTTGTCTTTCCCTCATATATAGATTTTGTTGTTATGGTTTCTTTCAAGTTTATATTTCTTTATTTTAGTCTATCCTCTATTTCAAATCTCTATTTAACCTCATAAATAAACCACCCCTCTCCTCAACTAGAAAGGCTTTATTCATGTAATATGGTGGGTCAAGCTCCATTTCGATCTTACATTTCCTTTGGTGCGATCAATGTTCATTTTGTGAAGCATTTTCCCCTTCTTCAATGGACTATATTCGTCTCCCTAGGTATATTTTCCTCTCATTTGATTGTTACATATCTTGGTTCCAAGATCTTGAAGCCCAAATATGAGCATTGAATGGAATATAGAACGAAAGGGGCCAAGAGGGGAAGGAAAAATGTAGGTAGGAGGTCGTCATGCCATCAATAACCCCCAAAAATTACCCAAACCCAATTTGATGCCATGGTTATCATTTATAATTGATAGTAATGCTTCCCAAAACATGTCAATATTGAGGTTGATTGTATAGAAAACTTGGTCAAAATAAAAATATGAAAAATGACCAATGAGCATGTTGAGATCGAATTTCTAGAATGGGTCCTTGACACTAGTTTCTCTCATAGTAGAGACACCAAAATATTTAGGTTGATGAAACTCTATCAGCTTAACAAATCCTTTGTTTCCCAAGTAGTGGAAGAAATAGGTCAGTAGCAATAGAAAATTATCTCTAAATGCAATCTAATGGACATAAAGTTCAAGGACATTTTCAAAGTAGTCTATGACATATAGATTATTGTTATAGATCCATAGGATGTTAAGCAAGGCCCAATTGAAGCAACAAGACTTGATGAAGATGGAAAAGTTCAGGAATTTGAAGATATCCCCTCCAACCCTATCCTTCTTGATTAAGATACATAGAAATAGGCTTACCACCCCCACTAGTCGAAGTAGGTACCACATGTCATCTCATGTCATCTTTACAGAAATGCACTGGGCATATTATTTTGGTTTTGTTAGTTAAGTTAAGAACTCACTATGATGTACTTAGAAGTTATCTAGGCAAAGTTAATTCTAGGGTTTTAAATTTTGGAAATTTTATGCTGCATACTCTCGGAAAAAATAAAAACTGCCATTTCAACATATTGTGGTCCTAGTTTTCCTAGAGGTAGGCCATAGTTTTCTATGACTATATAAAATCTTGTACTTTATTAATATAAATTTTGACTACTTTAAAAAATAAAATAAAAATGGATATCATCCCATAACATATATGTGTGCACCTCAATTTGTATTCCAACATTGACATTAAAAACAAACAAACATACTTTGGGATAAGAGGTATTCATCTTGTGTTGTTCCTTTACCACAATTTTGGCAAGAGTTTGGGAGGGTTTCATATGTGAAAATCTCCTTAACCATAAAACCTAAGTGGGCCTAATGGTTAAGAACATGTGTTTCCTCCTAAGATATCACAAGTTCAAATCCAGTGGGGACTAGGGTATGTATACCCCGATAGACGTTATCAATCAAATTGATGGGCGGAGGGGGTCCCTTGTCCCACAAACAAAGGGGCCTCATGAAACAATTTGGTGTCTGGCTTGGCTATGACCTTAAAAATTGATGATGATGATGATGATGATGATGATGATGATGATGATGAGGATGATTATGATTATGATTATTATTATTATTATTATTATTATTATTATTAATTTCATCAATCACAAATTATGATTCTAGAATAAAATTGGGACAACAAAAATATACAATTTCATCAATCTTGAGATCACCAAATTATGAGGAATGTCGTTGGTATCAAGTGATACAAGTTCTAGTCAACAAATGCCCTCAAAAACTCCAACTTTGATGTTGAAAACACTCAAAGACTCATGGAATTTAGCTATTATTTTTTGGGTAAGTTTCATTTTTAAACGACGGTTTAACACCGAGTTATTTAGACATAGGTGTTGGAACTTATGAGATTGAGAATGATGATGCATGACCCGTTTTTATAGTTTGTTATTTTTGGTGGAGTGTTAAACTAGCATGCTAAAAAAAAGAATTGTGTAATTTTTATTATAAAAAATTTAATAAAGAAAAAAATTGTAATAATAATAATTTAATTTAAGGATTCTCATTGTAAACCATTATAACATAGCTAGCATTGTGTGGTTCCAGTCTATCCAAATAAGAAAGAGCCACTTCAACATGACATGGCTAGTTCTGCATTCTTTTCCCAAAGCAAAAATCGCTTCAACCTTTGAGTATGGTTTCTCACATGATTATGAGTGCTTTGGTTTTGGTTTACATTTTGTTTTAGTGAGATTGCGTTAAGAAAAAGAATCATGAAGATACCCTATTTGTTGGCAAATTTAGACACTAAAAAAGTTGTATTTTGGTAATCCAAAACTTGAGCCCAACTAAATTTTCAATCTAACATTAATGACATTTTCAAACTTTACTCAAGTTTACTTGGAATAAGTATGATAACCCTCCATTGTACAACCAAGTAGATAGATATTATGAGTTAGCATAATATATATATATATATATATATATATATATATATATATATATATATATATATATATATATATTTGAAAGAGAAAAGAAGAGAAGAGAAAAGCTCTCAAACACTCAGAGGAGACTATAATCTTGCTTTGTACTTTCTAAACTAAAAAGATATTGTGATGAAGTAATTATGCGTCTATAAGTCTGTTTGGTTTTGAGAAGGAGTTTAAGATTTTGTTTTAAGTTCCAAGTTTCTCTTATGGGAGTCACAGTGCAAAGTGTGAACAGTGTCAATGCAAAGAGTGCATAGATGCACCTTCTAAAGGTCCAAAGCTCAGGAGAGTTAGTGCAAAACTACACAGTAAATGAAATAAATGCAAAAGAGACCTTTTAAAGTCCAGAGCTCAGGAGGGAAGTGCAAGTGTGCACTGGATTTCACTTCATATAAGTGACGAAGATTAAGATAATAAAAAACGTGTGTAGAGATTCAAGTGGGGACTTAAGGGGTGTAAAATCCCTTGTTTAAGAATTAGTGGACGAGATCTGCTCATGAGGAGTCGAATTCTCCATAATTGTTTGATCAGAGAGTATGAGATTGCTCGTTAAATACGGAGTCCTTCAGACTTTGTCACTTCAGTGGTTTGGAACAGTTAGTGTTGTCAGAAGGCACAGAGCCCCGAAACTTTGAAGCCTGTAGTTAATCTCGATCGTAGATTGTTGGACAAGAGTGAGTCGTAGATATCTGGGTTATTTGGTGCTTTGGCACTTCAAAAATTTTGAATCATAGCTATTTATGGATAAGAAACCCCAAATATCTGAACTCCTAGAGAAAAGGACAGTCATGGATCTAGTGATCGAACTAGGGTCGTTAGATCTCCAAGCCTTCGTCCTTCAAAAGTTCAGTAGTTCAACACTCTCGGGAATTTGATTCATTTTTAAAAGGGTAAGGAACTCCCAAAGTCTGGAGTGGGTGTCAATCATTGAACAAGGAGAGTGCGAGTTGTTAGAACCCCAATCCTTTGGTTTGGCAATCTAGGAGAAATAGCTCAAGGTTGTTGGTGCAGAGAATCTCTGAAGCCTGGAGTCTCGGAGTAGATATCCACCGTAGATTCTCATGTGAGGAGAATCCCCACTAGTCATACGATTAAAATCATAATCGTTGACGAAGGAGAGTGGAAGGATAGGGTAGAACCTACAATTGGTAGTCAACCTCTATTTATGACTGAGTTCGGTCGGTAACAATCCGGGTGAAAGGGACTATTGGAATTGATGAATCCTCCAGAGCACCAGAGTCTCGAAGCTCCGAATAGTGCCCTTTTGGCCGGTGCTAGGTTCTATCCCACAGTCACATGCAAATCTGTCAAGGTAAAAAGGGCTAACACCTACGGTTAAAATGCAAGTCAATATTCTAGAATAGAAAAAGAAACATTTACATCTAACCATTAGGGTCTAAATTCTTAGATTCACAACTTGACAACAGCTCTACGATTTTTCCCAAAAAAATTGCATTTATAATTAAATTAAATAGAGACTCCACGCCACTAATAAATTCGTATTTATCAACAAATTCAACAGAGAATCCAAGATGTAATTTTGGATTTAAACAAAATTCAACGAAGATCCACAATACAATAAAATTGAATTCTCATAAAATTCAACAGGAATCCACCATATAAAATTTCATATATAGAATATAATTCAACAAATATCCCACAATATGAAATAATTTAGGATTTAAATGAAATTCAACAGAGAAATCACAATGAGAATTTAGGAATTAATTCCTTAGTTTACGCGAACAATACACTATTAAATTTCTTTAAAAATAATCTCAACTAAAAGATCTGATCATACGAACTTCAAATATGGATAAAAATACAATTTTTAAAACATATAACATACACAATATCATTTCAATTTTTACAATGAGGATCAAGTCACTCGAATTTAGAATTCAAAAACACTCGAAATTACAGTGAAAATTTGAAAATTGTAAGCATTGTAACTATTTTTCATTTGGCAACGATTGTAACAATTTGGCATTAAGGCTTTCTATTGGTTCTACAATGGCCATACCAAATCTAACATACTAATATACTCGTACTACAAAATAAATTCATAATATAAAAATATTGGGACCAATGAAGGTTGCGAAATGAAGATGCCCTTCAAATTCTTGCGCTCCTTTTGTTCTCTTGATTGCTAATCAATGAAAATTCATCGGTACCTCCCAGCCAATGCTATGGGTATTCTTCTTCCCCCTGATCCCCCCAACCACAAAGGGGCCACACAAAAGAAACCAACAAACAATAGCTCCAAGACTTGTCTCGCAAGGAATAGCTTCCACTCTTTTTACAAGCTTGGTATCCCAACTCTCACAAGTAAAACATAGTCCAATAAAAATTTGGCAACATAACAGTGCTCACCAGGTCAGCCCTTTTATCCTTCTATATTATTTTTTTTATAGAAACTTCTTCACTGACACATGTCCTCATGCACAATAATTAACATTTTAGTTTAAATTAATTATTATTATTCAACTACACACTTGTCACACTCTCTCCAAGTTGCACGAGTAATTACCAATTTTTAATTTATTTAAAAGCCAAATTCCCTCAGATTCCCCAATGTGTTCATATTTCCGCTCTTAGTTGTCCCTTTGTTCCCCAAATTATCATTTAATGAGTGTCTCCTAACTAGATCTTAGTTAGAGTTGGAATAGGAATCTTCTTCTAGTTAGACTAGTGGTAGGTTGACTCAAGTTTCTATTCTATGTACACTCATTCTCTCAAGTTATTATTTATTTCTAATTAAAAATCCTTTTTTTTATTAATTTCATGCACACATGTGCATTTTATCAAATCTTTAGATTTTACTCACTTTTTCCTATAAATTTACTTATCTAAAATCTTTAACTCATGTCATAATTCATTTAGTATTTTATTTAAATTTAGACTTAGACTTAGTCTTAGACTTGGGCTTAGACTTTTGTTAGGATTTATAATTAATAATCTATTGTTTAATTAATTATTTTAATCCAACAAGGTCTAATCATTTCAATGTTTTCTAGGCCACCTATATTTATTGACTCAAGTTTAATTATGCGACTTGCCCTTCAAGACACACCTCCGTGCTCCAAGGGTGACACTCGCCTTAGAATTATTTTGGAAGTTTTTCTGACCCTTGGAGTAAACACTCCACTTGGTCGACCTTGTGAGAGATTAATGGATTCTAAGAAATAAGGACTCCGCCTTATTTCACATCCATTAGAATCTTCGTAAGGGACTATCTCAGTCTGCCCTCACAACATCGTGGACCTCTTGAACTAGATAATTGTTAACCTATTGTTCAAACCACGATGAAAGTTATACGAGGTTGTGACAAGGACGCTACCACACATCTCCCTCAAATGTTTGGTTTATGTGCATGGCCCCTCTACTCATTATGTGAGTCGTATTAGCAAGCATCGCCAAGCCTGCATACACTGACAAAAATCATATCAATAATCCATATACATAAATCATATTGCAATCAAGCATACATCAAATGTGCGTAGTAATGAAATAATCAAGCAAATACAATCCACTACCTAACTCAATCCAGAGTCCAAGGAATTCCATTGATTCCATCGGCAGCCACAACTTGTCATGTGTCTTGCACAGTCAGGAAAACCCATCAATAACATCTGCCAATATATATATATATATATATATAAGTCACAACACATCAATGTCATCATATATAACCCATAATCGAAATGAAATCAATATACCATAACTGGATCACTTGCATGCAAGTGTCCTCAAAGAATAAGTCAATAAAAGTGTGCTCAGTAGAGCGAATGTTGCATACACCCCATCTTGTTTTAAACTTTGTCCTGAATTTTGTACAGTATATAAATGCAAGTAAATAAATGTATCTGTCATACATCTAAATGAATAATCTATCAAACAAGTAAAGAAATTGTTGATGCATATTGTATGTGTCCTCCCAGGTAATCGAGTGTGGACTATAGTTGTCCCAATGTATCTTGACTTGATCGACTATTCGACATCATAGTTGTCGAATATGATGGTCCAGAATCCATATTGGCTCCACCATGAGGGCACCCTTGTCTGACACCTGCAAATAATTCATTTCAATAACATGTGACAGATCACTAATATAATGTCACAAAACAAATACATGAAATACATTGTGCATACACCTCAAATAATCAGGAAAGGCTACTCGATAAGCCATATTTATTTTCTTTTAAATAACCTCGAAAGGTCCCACAAACCTAGGAGATAGTTTAACACACTTGATCGAACTCTTGTGTAGTTTTACTCGCAAGAAAATTATGTCACCAACTTCATAACTGCGGTCAACACGATGCACATCAACATAACTCTTTCGTCAATCCTGGGCTTCTTTAATTCTTTGTATTATCGATTTCATATGTTCTTCCATATCTTGTATCACTTTCAGTTCTACCAAAAATGGCATCTGAAATGATCGCTCGTAAAGAAACTCAAGTAGTGCCATCTTAATCATACTTTGGTAATTTTTATTGTATGAAAACTCTACCAATGGCAAGAAGTCTTCCCAATGTTTATGTTGGTCCATTACATACATATGCAACATATCCTCTAAAATATATTTCATTCTCTTTGTTTTTTCATCTGTCTCAGGGTGATACGTTGTACTAAGATTTAGCTGCGTTCCCAAGGCCTCTTGGATACTTGTCCAAAACTATCTCGTAAACATTGATCCTCAATCAGATATGATCCTTCTTGGTACACCATGTAATCTCACAATCTCACTAAAAAATACTCTAGATATGTTTGGCACTTGATATGTTGTACGTACTAGAAGCAAGTGTGCACTCTTCGTCAGAGTGCCAACTACGATGAAAATTGAATCGTTCCTCCTTGCCTTCAGTGACAATCCCACAATAAAATCCATCGAAATGACTTTCCATTTTGAATCAAGAATATCGTGTGGTTGTAATAACCTTGTTGGATGTCTATGTTCATTGTTCACTTGTTGACATTCTAGACATATCACCATGTAACTAACTATGTCTTCTTTAATTTCTTTCTAGAAGAATAAAGGCTTAAGGTTTGCCTTCATCTTCATGACTCCTAAACAAGCCATGCAAACTACTTGATGAGCTTCACTTAGAATCAAACTGCTTGATGAGGTTCACTTAGAATCAAACTTCTTAATTTGTCATTAGGTTGTACGTAAATTATGTTGTTATACCTCATCAATCCATTATTGTCAATAGAATAACCTTCATACTTCGACACCATCATGGTATCGTGTCTAATTTTATCCTTAACTTCTTTGTACCAGTCATTCTTTATCTATAAAGTTAGAATCTTTTATCAAAGATTCATCTTAAGAGTTATTACCGAGAATATGTTTAGTCTTCGAATCAGTGCATCTACCACTCTATTCATCATTCCTTTAATGTAATTAATATCAAAGTCATATTCACTGATTAATTTTGAGCAATGCCTCTATCATGCATTCAAGTCACTCTGTGTAAATATATGATGCAATCCACAGTGACCTGTCTATAATTTGATTTTTCATCCAATTAGATAATGTCTCCAAACTCTTAAGGCATATACAATTGCTAATAACTCCAAGTCATGTATTCCATAGATCACCTCATGCCTTCTCAATTTCCTTTAAATTAAGTGATCACTCGACCGTCTTGCATCAAAACACCGCCTAAACCTTCCTTGGATGTGTTCATGCATACCAAGAATTCTTTTTCCATGTCGGGGACTTTTAGTATCGGTGTTGTCATTAACAGATCCTTGATATTTTGAAATGCTTCTGTGTATTTCTCTATCCATACGAACTTATTTTTTTTCTTCTGCAATTCAGTGATTAGATTAGTTATCTTTGAAAAACCTTCGATGAACCGTCGGTAATATCCTACTAAACCTAGAAAGCTATGTACTTCTTGTATGTTCGTCGGAGTTGTTCATTCCATTATAGCCTCTACGTTTGTTGGATCCATAGTGATACCTTCACCAGATATGATATGTCCCAAGCAATGAATCTTTGATTGGTAAAACGAACATTTCGATAACTTCCGTACAATTTGTTTTCTCGTAGACATTGTAAGATCAATATCAAGTGTTCGTCGTGCTCTTATTTTGTTCAAGAATAAATCAGTATGTCATCAATAAATACTTGAAATTTTTTTTCCAAGTATTCATTGAACACCCCATTCATCAAACACATGAATACTCACCGGGCATTCGTTAGTCCAAATGGTAAAACAGTAAAATCATAGTGTTTGAATCTCATCTTAAATGTGTTCTTAGGGATATCTTCTTCCTTAATCTGTAATTGATGATAACCCGATCTCAAGTCAATCTTTGAAAACATATTTAATCCTTTCATCTGATCAAATAAACCATTTATTCTTGGCAACGAATATCGGTTCTTGATCGTCACTTTGTTCAATTGATGATAGTCAATACAAAGTCTCCAAAATCCATCCTTCTTTCTCACAAAAATGACTGGCGCACCCCATGGTGACACACTTAGACGTATAAGTATCAATTCTAACAATTCCTTCAGTTTCATTTTCAACTCCTGCAATTCAGGCATTGAATTTTGATATGGCGTTCTCACAATCAGTTCTATTCCAGGTTTCAAATCTATGGTAAACTCAAGTTCTCTTTCTGGTGGAAAACCTGGTAGTTCCTCTGGAAATATGTCTGCAAAATATGATACCAATGGAAGGTTTTATAATCCTTTTGTGTCCCCTTTTTCTTTTAGCACTAAGATGGCATATAACTTACACACCTTGAGAATAATCTTCTGCAATTGTAGGGAAGAAATAAACCTCAATGGCACTCCCTATTTTCTTCCTACAATTACTCTACTCCATCCCAAGTCATCCATCAAACTTAATCATTTTGTCTTACAGTTAAGTATCACATCATGCAATTCTAACCAGTCCATGCATATCACTATGTCATAAGATCCTAAGATCGTGACGTATAGGTTGGCCTTCATTACAAAATCACCCAAGTTAATGCTAGATTCCATAACCTTTCCTCCAACTTTATGTTTGGCACCCGATTTCAGTTATGCATATCTGAATGCACCCTACTCTACTTACGTTACCTTAATTCTCTTAAGTGATGCACTATAAACAAATCTCTTTGTAGCACCTAGATATATCAAGGCACTAAAATTTTCATTAGATATCGTACCTAACATCTCGAGCATAGTGGACTGGTGCTCATACTGGTGGTTATTCACCACTGCATGTATCCTATGGTCCTTGTCCAAATCTCCAATAGTAGTGGTTCCATATGATCCAGCCACAATGACCTTATCAATCGGGCAATCTCACTAGTAATGTGGCTCCCCACGTCCAACATCCAGTCTTCAGTCCAGTGCTCCTGGTCCCCAAAGTAGAATTTGTTGGCCTAGCAGTCTATGATCCTGGTTTGTTATGCTAAACAGGCCTAAAATGTTGTTTTTATTGCAGGCAACCTTGTTGTTGCTATTGTGGTCCTCTATAAGGAGTCCTCTTTTGAGGATTCTTTCATCGCGGTGTTGAGAACATAAGTCCTCTTAGCATATCTCAATGCCCTGAATTCTGTCTAGCTAGTGTATGATGTTGTTTCTCTCCTTATGTCGTATATCCAATCGGTCTAGAAGGATTCCTGCCCTGACCCCCACCATTAAATTCTTCCTCAGCTATGAGGGACTTCTAAATTGCATCGTGCAAATTCCGAGGCATTAGGATCCTCACCTTTGCATGAATGTTCAAGTTAAGGCCAAACAAAAACTTGTTGACCTTTAACTTCTCTATGTTTAGATGTGGAGCATACCTAATTAGTTTCATGAACCTAGCCTCATACACCAGCACCATACGACCACCTTGTCATAAGGCGTTGAAATCATTTAGATGGCACTCAATGAATTCTTCAGAAAAATACCTCTCTCGGAACTGTTCCTCGAACAACTCCCAAGACACATCTTTGACGGCCATTTTTAGTTGAGGCATGAGCGTCTTCCACCAAAGTAGAGCGCTCCCTTTCAATTGAAATACCTCTATGTGTACATTCATGTTGGAGGTGTAATCACTAAGTGAAAAGCACATCACCATGTTCTCCAACCATGCCTCGGCGGCTAAGTCGTCCAGGGCACCCTAGAACTTGGGAAACTTTAGCTTCTCGAGTTCTCTATGTATACTACTACTACCATTTGGGGCACGTCATGAACCCTCATTGGGAACATCCACTCTTCCCTCATATATATCTAGGTGGTTGATCATCTCCTCTAACTTCCTCTGAAAGGATCTCATCATACCTACCACATCTCCCATAGCAACCTACTCCTTCTCAGTTGTTTGTTCTTCTCCATGGGGGTTAGACCCCTCAGGCGTGGATACTATCGGAGGTGTCAAACCTCTTCCGCCAGAACCACATCGTCTACCTCCTTTGTGTTCTCTAACCATGATTACTTGCATGGACAATTTTCAAAATTTAATTAGCGATATAATTTTAATCATTTAGTTAACACAGTGGAAGGTGTAACAATCCAATGTCATAGGGTTTAACCCACACTAATACCATATGTAACACCCCTCTGTTAAGACATAAAAGTAAGTGAGTACAGTAAGACATTTTTTTTTAAACCTTCATTAGAACATTTTTTATACGAAACAACACACATCATTACGTACACATTCTATTTTCATTCATCTCAATGCACAACAAGATTTATATGCAACTTCAATGTTATTTAGAGATCCTCCACATCACAAAAAGATAACTTAATGTCTACCAACCCAACCTATCCTGCAAGGTTAGGACATCCAAGACACATAAATAACACTGAAGTCCAGAATTCATCTGATTTATTTTGACCATTTCAGGTCTCAGGACTGGAAATTTTTTTGAGGAACAAGGAAGTATCTAAATCCCATAACTTCAATCTATTCCAAAGTTCAAAAACTAGAATTAACAACATTCTTAATCATAAATTTTTCAAAGAACATAGAAAAATGGGTAACATGGTCACCACTTACACAACAAAATTGTATGCTAACACAATAATTCATTACCTTACTATTTAAAAGAAAATGAAACTATTTCATTAATATCATGATATAAGAATAAACAGTTGGTAACAAGAAACCCTTAAGTAGGCAATCTAACATTAATGACATTTTCAAACTTGTAAAAAATAAATTTTTATTGAACTCATCTCAATAACATGTGATAAATCACTAATATAATGTCGCAAAACAAATACATGAAATACACCGTGCATATGCCTCAAATAATCATGAAAGGATAGTCAATAAGCCATGGGTCATTTCTTTTCCACAACCTTGAAAGGTCCCACAAACCTAGGAGAGAGTTTAGCACCCTTTCCAAACTTGATCGAACTCTTGTGTGGTTTTACCTACAAGAAAAATATGTCACCAAATACATAATTGCAGTCAATGCATTGCACATTAGCATAAATCTTATGTCGATCCTACACTTCTTTAATTATTTTTCTTATCATTTTCATATGTGTTTCTATATCTTGGATCACTTCCGATCCCACCAGAACCCTATCCTCAATTTGATCCCAACTCAACGGCATCTGACATGGTCATCGTAAAGAAACTCAAACGGTGCCATCTTAATCGTACTCTAGTAACTGCTATTGTATGAAAAATCTACCAATGGTAAGAAGCCTTCCCAATGTTTTTGTTGGTCCATTACATACATACGCAACATATCCTCCAAAATCTGGTTCATTCTCTCAATTTTTCTATCTGTCTCAGGGTGATACGCTGTACTAAAATACAGTTGTGTTCCCAAGGCCTCTTGGAAACTGGTCCAAAATGATCCTGTAAACACAGATACTCGATTCGATATGATCCTTATTGGTACATGTTGAGGGGTCCTAAATCCATTTAACTCAACAGTAGGAACCAAACCCGCCAAGGAGGACCAATTGGACTATGTAGCGTTTAATGGTGGAATGGTTCTCCAGATATTTCGATCTAGCCAATTTATCGATGGGATTTACGTAGTGATTGACAAAATATCTTCTTATGAAAGTTCCTCCTTCAGTTTAAACCTTCTCTTTTTTTATTTTCTTTTATTAGATGGGTCTGATAAAAAATGTGTGTTGGTATAAACCAGCAGGTAAAGCGAATTCTTAACTACTGAAGAAGGCTAAGCTTGGGATAACCCTTGTGATCAAGCATGTAGACAAATATATTCACACTTGTGACAAGCCTAGTACTAATACATTAACTTGTTGGTATTTCAATTATTGACTTAGATAAAATTATCGTAAGAAAACACGCATGCAATAAGATGATGGCAAGAAAAATAGTTTCCTTGGCTCTAGCATTAATCACACATTAACACAACGATTTTCTTTCATCATTAGAGACAAGAACTACAAAAAATATTGTAACATCTAACTTATCAATAGATTTAGAAACTCTTTCTTGTTACAGCATCCATTAATGAAATAAAGTTGGAAGTAATTCCTCTTCAATCCATTCACACAACACCTTTGATGAAAAATAGAAATTTGTCTTCAGTCCTAAAAATGACTTTTGAATTAAGGTAGTTCAGAAATAGTTATTTATAATTCCAAAAATGAGGCTCTTTCCAAAACCATCAACCTTTCCTAAAAGGTCAATCCTCCTATTTATAATGAATCATTAACTAAAAATAGTCATTACAAGTGTAAGCTAAGTAGAATAAAATATCGCCACATGGTGCTTTAATCTCTCTATTCTCTAAGAATCATCAAATAGTTTTATTGACGTTGATGACTCTTCTCATATTCTGACCATTTGACAAAGAGTTCCTCGCATGTGTTGGCATACAGGAACCTGTGTTGGTCCATTGGGGCTAAAAGAATTTCTTTCACTTCTACTGCTTGTTCTTTATACTTGATTATTTTAACACTCAACCGTTGTAAAATAGCTTGAGCCCTAGTTGTATTCTCTATGAACAGTTGTACTTGACCTGACACCATGCTCACCACCTTTTCTATCTTTGTTGTCCATAGTGAGTCTTGGTCTTCATGTTGTTTGACTATGTCATGCAGGTCGACAAAGTCTTCAAGTGAGACAAATTTTGGGAGGCTGATGCCTTTCATCTCTCGAATAATATTTTCCCATCTCTTTTCACACTCAGTCCACTTCTCCTGAATCTCCCGCTGAGGTTCCTAGGCCTTTTTTACCCAGTATTCGACCGCTTTCCTGATCCAATCATGTCTCGGCCTTTTGAACCGCGTTGATATAATCGATCCTTTCTACTACTTGGTGACCTTTCTCATGCCACCTTTCCACGTCCTTGTAGGTTGCCACTTCCATAAGGGTTTCTTCTTGGAATTCAGCTATACCTGCAGTGAAAAGGTGTCGTTCATTCATGAATTTGGCATAGGAATCTTAGAACTCACTTCTCAAAAACATCGTGGCCTGTGTGGAGTCCTGATAGTATTTTTCCAAATGGCATAGATGATCCAACTCCTTAAGTGAAACGACCAACTCCTTTTCATCTCTTCTACCTCTATCTAATGTGTCATTTGTTATAGACATCCCTGCATCGATAAGCTCAAATGTCTTGGCATGTTATGTGATGAGAATATTATCCTCCATAGTGATGAGAATCGAGCTATATAACGTGAGCCTCCTCTTCTTAGTATTCCTCTTCATGATGTATTTTCTCTTTCTGTCATAAGCGATCTCTTGTATGTCGATGACCTCATCAACAGGTTCGGGGATTTGTTGTTCTCCCTAGGTTAGAGTATTTCCCAAGCTCTCGACTATGTTTATCTGTTCTAGGATGGGTTCCTGAACTTATTCCATATGTCCCAATGGCTCAACCTTCGTTTGTTTCACATTGGATGGTGAGGTATCAACCAAAACAGATGAACCAGAGGTAGGTTCAGTACTTACTTGGTAATTGATTGTCAAAGTGTTGATTTCTTGCTATAGAATTTCCTCTTTCTGACCACCTGATCCTAGCTCATCCCTCAAGTTGTATATTTGGGTTCTCTTTAAGTCGAGTAGCTCAATTTCTAAGACACTTTATACCTCATGGTTGCTCTATGGAAGTCTTTGAATTGAAGCATCGGGACTTGGGGTAGATTATTTCTCTGGTTCTTTTTCCTCTATAATCTGCACCGTAGTCACCAGGGAAACCTCTGAGATATTCTCATCATCATAGATGGTTATTAAGTCAAACAAGGGGTTTTGTAAACTTGTCCTACCTGGTTTCCTTGATATCTCGAGCTGGGTTGAAATCTCCCCTGGTGATTATTGGCAAGCGAAATTGACCGACTGTCAACTGGAAGAACAAGTCTGGTCCGGGTTTGTCTAAGTAACCCAAGTCGTTTGGTGTAACTTGTTCTGATGGGTTTAATGGCTCTGTTAGCCAATCTAAAATCCTAAAATAAAGAGAAAAGGATAACTAACTAATGCTAAAAACTATACTATATATATACATACTTTGATATAACTATTTTAAATGTGTTCAAGCAAAACAAGAAAACATAAAAAATCTCATTTATGAACAACATTTACAGGTTGTAAGTTTTCCTAGAAACTTATGAAATCAATGTGAAAATAATTGTTTTTTAGAAGAAGATAAAGAAAGAACATTCAAATATTTTTTGTTTTCTTTCTATAAATATAACAGAACTTGAATCAGTTAAACTATGAAACACAGATGGACCGATAGTCAAAGCTGATCTAAGCTTTCTGGCTTCACTAATATATAAAATGATAGAAATTAGAAATAAATAAGCTAACCTGATTTCAATTCATTAAATGTGTCCATGCCTCTGTGTGAATCGAGAGCATCCAGTTTCCATGCCTGTGAGATAAATCTGCGATAGACTTATACTGAAATTGTTCTGAATAAATTCGTAACATGTATTGGTAACCAGAGTTTAATAACAGAATAGGGAACACAAATTAATTATGTGGTCTTATGATCGAAAATTATTGCAATCAGATAAATATGAGTGTAACATATTCATTTCATTTCTCAACCAAATATCAAAGATAAACCCTGATACTCAAAATTGGCAAGATGACCACAATATCAATATCTGGAACAACAAAAATGAACGATATTTATAAAATGGATATCTTGAAACATAACACATCAATAAGTCTAAAGCTACATGACATATTAATATATCAAGATTAAATAAATCAAACATTAATGAAACAACATTTGCAATGGACTAAAGTCGAAAGTTGTACATTGTTCCATAAGTCTTGAAAATCATTCATTCATAATTGGCTCCAGTCCAAGATGACCTTCATTTACAAAATAGAGAGTATTTAAGGAGATTTTGAAATCTCAACTTCCTATCTACTAGGATAAGATCAGATCCCATAATATCAAAATATTACAAATGTGGAGGGCCTATAGCTACTCATGATCAAATTGTATCTTCAAAATTTATAAAAACAAATTCCTATTCACAAAAATAAACAAAAAGGAGATACTGATCATCTAAATTGAACATGTTCCTCCTCATAAATATCAGCATCAGATATACCATGTCCTGAAAAATGAAATAGGAACAAATTAGATAAGTTATTCACAACTAATTACTAAATTTTATATAAAAATGACTTGGCTACAGAATCGTGAGATTTTGTAGCCAGTCTTACATTGGCAAAAGAAATCTAATTTCAATCGATTTGATTCAAAAACAATATCATGACTGTAATAAGAGGGGAAAAGGTCGTCTTACCATTTAAACAATGACTAAACATGGATCAAGATAACTCGGAATTGATTATGTAATTAACACTCTCTGCATTCTTTATTATAATGTTTCATGTCTTCTTAAGACATTTGACTTGTCTCTGCTCATCTGCCCTGAGTTCACGATTTTCTTTCATGAGTAACTCATTGTGGTTTGTGAGAATTTTAATTTGAGCTTGGAGGATAGGGATTTTAATATAGTATCATTCGACCCAACGTCGACAGAATTCACAATGCATAGGGGAAACGATATTTTGATGGGGCACACAGTCAAGACTAGTTGCATCAATACTTCCTATTAATCTCCCTCGACCAAGCCTGACACCAGTGAACTCTCCTTTATCCAAGACACAGTGGAAGGTTGTTAACAAAATCGTACGACTGATTAGGATCCAATTTATTACAATCTGGATCTTCCTTTGTGAGAAAAATTTCAATTTCAGAATCTTAATCCTCATTGACCTCGATCGGGTCGATCGATCTCAAATGAGGCTTAGATCGATTCCTCAAACTTCTCGAAAAGAGATGACCAGGTCTTTTATTTTAGAACCCTACCATTGTGTGCTTCTATTTTGACTGCTTGTGAGACTTATCGACATGGGGTTTCACATTAGCGTTATGACCAACAAATAATTCATGCACAGGGGTTTCATTTTACTCAGAACCAACATTTTGTTGCCCATGTGAAAAGTGATTGGGTATTGCCTTGTCATGAGGGTTTTTCTTCAAAGGATATGGCTTGTCATTTGGGAAATCATAATGTGTCTCCATCATAGGCTTATCCAACATAGGGGTTTCTGTAGGAATGGCTGTAACAAAACCGTTTTGAGCTAAGAACCCATCCCAATCATCACCCATGGTTTTCAAATGATGAACCAACAACATTTTAATCAATCCATGGTGAAAGAGGCTAGAGTCGAGGCTCTACTTCGTGTATCTTTTAGACATCTTGTACATACTCCTTAGCAAATAAAATGACACATTCAAATGGAAACCTATAAAGTGCATAAGCAACCGCACATGATAAAGGAAAACCTGGCCATAACGACCTTCATGGGTTATAAATTGTTTAAGAACTGATAATAGGCCATGCCATCTAACCTTAAGCAAAGAAACATGAATACCTTTCTCGCAACAATCAATCTTTCTAGAAGTCATGAAGAGGCCCCAAGGCACTTCTTCGATTTTCGAATTCTTGAACCACTTATGACTGGTGAGAGGAAGCCTTGTGGCTTCACTCAAAAATTCTTTAGTCACCTTCAATTGAATATCTCCAACCTTCTCTCTATATCCATCAAATGTTTGTGCGAAGTCCTTAGCCACGTGAAGGTTATACCCTTCGAACCTCTTAATGAAATAATCTCATCCCTGGCCTTTCAAATCCTCAACTACATCATTATGAGACAACAATGCTTGAGATCCATTTGGATCTATTCAAACAACAGGGGCCATTAAGAGTATGACCAGACTGTAACAAGGGTGACTCAAGCTAGTTTTGGTTTTAGATGGCAGAAGTAAAAGGAACAAGACTAAGTGAATAACATGGAAACAAAACAAGAAAAACACCTATGTGGTCATAGCATAAGCATGAAGGTTTCGGTCATGAAGTTTGAACACTCCTGGTAATGAACACCTCGAGTACAGAGCATAGCACAAACCTTTTAACTCATAATAAAAGTTTGTCAATTCAATCTGCAAGCCAAAGGTCAATTACAGGACATGATGTTTGTGCATTAATTCCCATGTCATGCAATGACTATAGTCTATTTGCAAAGGGTTCAAATAGATATGTTTACAAATCAAATGTGAATCAACTTTTGGTATCATGATGACATTCAACAAACTCAAAAAGGAAAATCATTCAAGTATTAGATATGAAGTAGATGTAAGCACAATGAACCTTTAAAAGCATGTTTTGAATAGGTATATAATACGAAATCAAGTTTCCATGTTTGATTCATGCTTGCAGTCATGAATCAAACATGGAATAAAACAAACATGCAAATCTTTGATCGATTAATGAATGACTATACTAACCCAGTCATCGTCTAAAAAAGATAATTTTTACAAGACAAGGTGAAGGAAGCTACAGAAAGTATAGTTTCTCGTATAATCAACGAAATCGTATGGGGCTGCCAACAGTGATCTGATCTGTGGTGATGGAAGTTCAGGTTTTATGGCCTGGTTATTTCTTCAAGTTGCATTGGATCTAAACCACTTAGCTCTCCTCTTCTTGTGATTGGGTCATCAGTGGGGATCCTTGACATCTCTACGAGATCTGTGTCATTCTATAACTGATCAATGATTCTCTGTGCCCCTTCTAGCAAGAGAAATCCTCTTTTTTGTGCCTCTGTAGTCTCTACTGCTCTTATTTCTTCTCTAACTCTGAGGGCCTCTTGAGATGACTGATCTATTGTCTCCCCTATTTTTCCATGCTCATAGCCTTGAACCTAGTCATGTTCAGGTTGGCCATCTTTTGTACCACCTCCTCCCAGTCCTGAGCACACTCTGTGAAAATTTCATCCTCAAATTTTTCATGCATGTATCGCCAACAGGATGATACCTATGAAGCATATTG
This sequence comes from Picea mariana, assembly GCA_032191745.1. NCBI lineage: Eukaryota > Viridiplantae > Streptophyta > Pinopsida > Pinales > Pinaceae > Picea > Picea mariana. The sequence continues at coordinate 29,765 of JASDQU010504091.1, read as the reverse complement.
GGGGACCAAGCCTTTAGGGTTGTGCTTGCAGAATCGGCCTATCGGGAACCTAAATTCAAGCTAACTCAATCCTTCCTATTTGGCTTAAGCAGTGTCGTTTACTAGATAAAACCCCACATGGAAGTCATAGGGTATGAAAGCCTACCTCTTGTCCTTGACTAGCATGGCATTATAGCCCTGCAAGATAGTCTGATAGCATATTTCTCCCACAATAATCCGGTCTGGGACGTGAGCAGGGAGTAGATGAAATGCTCTGGTGGCCCCGAACACCCTGATATAGGTTGTATGTTCATATAGATACTAGTGGCCTACCTTCTCTACCATTTTCTTGGCTACTGTGGATAGTCTCGAGCATTCCTTTTTAAATACAATAAAATAAATATGGTTGATGAATTCATTGAAAATGAGTGCATAGGATTTTTTGTACCTGTTCTCCCATAGTATGTTGAAGTAAACATAAACCGAGAGCTCCGCAACATGCCAGCTTAAATTCATGTCGGCAAAGACATTTCTCACATAGATAACATCGAGTAGGTATGAGGCCATGTGGAAAGCATGTGCTTCCCCTTCTTTCGGCGTCTGAGCCTGATGTACACAAATGCTCAATTGCTTGGAAATTATTGCTCCCTAGATGAAGCTACTTCCAGATATTGCAACTGTGTATGCCATGGGAATCCATGCTTCCAAAAACTTGAAGTAGTCCTTCTCTTCATACAATCGGTAGATGAGAGCCATCAAGTATATGTATGGCTCCCTTGGATATTTGGAAACACCTAGTCTTCAAGCTCCCTTACATTCGGGTCATTGTGTGGGATACATTTTGGGTACTCCTCGTGGTTGATTCTGTTGAATAGGTCTCCCCATTGTGGGAGCATTACTTTGGATATAGTGTTTTCTTTTGTATCATTGAAGACTGGAGGTTGAACAAAAGACTTCTTTGTTGAGGTTTTTATGGCCGACACTGCCCTGGGAGCGTACTCCAACTGCCTCACAGTACCAAGAGAATAACCTTCACCTGTATATGCTTCGTTTAGCTTGGGTGCTCTAGGTGAGTGTCTGGTGGTTGAATTTCTTGGAGGCATTTTCCCTATAGCTAGAAAATAGTTAGAGATAGTGAAAAAAATCAAATGTATATATAACAAATCACGACCACTGAATTGACAAACTTGAACACATACCTCTGTTGTGTGTTTAACCTAGTTTTGATAATCTGAGAATCATCACAGTCTTGAGATTCTTTCTTTTCTTCTTCGATGCTCTGGAATTTGAACTTGTGCGCAGAATGAAATTTTTCAAATCCATTCTATAGATTTAAATAGGAATGAACTTACCTTGTTGCATCAGCCATTCAATTCGGGTTATGAATGTATTTCTATTAAATATGGCACCAGATCTTCAAATATGTCTAAAATTAAATTTGATCATAGGTTGACAGTGCAGGCGTGGGAATCAAGAATTTTCTTAATCTAAATGTTTTAAAACCTGATCCTATCTTTTTGACACCAAAAAGTATCAAGGATTGGTGATTGGCGATAAACCTACCCAAGTTCTCCTGGATTGACTCTCTCTTAAAAATTTCTCGATGTTGAAAGTGTATCAAGGGTCAGTGAACGGTGATATGTTTAAAGCATAAAAAATCAATTGTTTTAACCTTGTTTTTAGATTTCCCTGACCCCGAGCAAGTGCATCGTTCATCAGTGATCGGTGGTTTTTTATGGCTTTTGTCAATGTCTATCCCTCTCGTACTTTGCCGACGTCGATGGGGATCGTCTATCTCTTGAATCTTAATGGTGAATAACTCATCAAAACCACCTCCACCTTCTACCGATGCCAATGGTGCATCGGTAATCGACGATTATTGTAACTGTGTGGCCACTTTTCCTTCTTCAATTTTTTCGACGTCGAACACAAGCGCGTTAGTTTAAAATGTTAGTTGCATATTCTTAATTAGAATTCCAAGTTATTTTAGAAATAAGGTTTCATTTTAAAAGTTCAAACAAATCCGAATTGATCGATAAGAGTCATGAAAAAAAAAAAACCATCCCCCCATAGTGAACTCAATTTAGACAATAAAAGAACAAGTGGTACCCAAAAAATGATAGAACTTCATAAATATTTTAGGGTGTTTTGAGCACTCAACAAATGGTGATTTACTGGGCGAAATAAGAATCTTTGTTCCTTCCTCGGGATTAGTTGATGTAGAAGTTGGTTAAGAAATTAACTGGTTTTTCTTTTACTATAGTCTCACCTATCATTGCATTTACAATTCCCCATGTTTGTGAATCTAGGACCGCCCATGGAGTTTCAACCTTTATTTTGCATTCATTCCTCTTGAACATGACCCATGCCCCCTTTTGACAAGAGACGAGTAAATCATTCACTGGCACCAGGCCCTTTAGTTATCATCATTTACTTGTTCTGGTGCTGCTCCACTGCTAGCGAGTGTCCATATGCCAGGCGGAGTCACCCCGACATCACAGACCTTGCTCCACTTCCAGTGAGAATCCAAAGCCCCAATAGAGTTATCTGCATACACTCTCCTACTTTTCACTCATTTGATATAATTGATTTATTTGTGGCAGAGATGCCCTAAGCGAGTGGGAGAGGAGGACGTTTGTTATCTACAAGATGAGATGGTTAAGGTGAAATTCTTCCTAGCTCTGTCTTGAGGTACATGTGGTCCTTCCCAACTTGTCACATTTCCCTTTAGGTTTTACCAAACCACAAGGTGGACACTTTATCACTTTCCAAGGTCTTTTATTTGCAAAGGTCAGATACATAACTCTTCTAAGAAAAATACAATTTTCCCAATGTTTCTTATGTTGCATGTAAGTGTGAGTCAGGAACAGAGTTTGATACACCGTATTGATTAAGGTCAACCAATGCCTTTTGGAACAAAAATTTATTGCACAAAAAATACCACCCAAAAGAAAAACAAAAATAAAGGACTCTTCAATCAGCCTACCTAGCACCTACACATAGAATAACATTAAAACACACACACATTATTTTTATTTTTTTTAACAAAAATATTGTTTTAGGGCTTGGTCATTCACTGGGAGGGCGTCGATTTCCCCCCTCCCATTTTTCAACCAATATGTGCCTGCCCCAAGTTTCTCGACTACCTAAAAAGGTTTGAGCCATATAGTCTGAAACTTTGAATTTTTTCCCTTCGGTTCATTTTCTCTATCCCATTTCAGGACTAAGTCTCCTACTTCAAAATTCTTCTCTCTGGCCTTATGCTTGTCAAACCATCTTTTAACTATCTATTGATGAGTGACGAAACTGGATTTTTCTTTCTTCCTTTCTTCTTCTAGCATGAGGAGGGTATCAATTCTTTGTTGAATAACTGATGAGGGTTGTCCTATAGATCCCTAAGCAAGCTGAAGAGATGGAAGATATAGTCCGTTCGAGAGAATGGCTTCTTTTCTGTATACTAGAAATTATGGGGAGTTTCCTATAGCTTCCTTGGTTGTTACTCTATTGGCCCATAATTCATTATGAAGTGAACTATGCCANTCTTCCTTTCTTCTTCTAGCATGAGGAGGGTATCAATTCTTTGTTGAATAACTGATGAGGGTTGTCCTATAGATCCCTAAGCAAGCTGAAGAGATGGAAGATATAGTCCATTCGGGAGAATGGCTTCTTTTCTGTATACTAGAAATTATGGGGAGTTTCCTATAGCTTCCTTGGTTGTTACTCTATTGGCCCATAATTCATTATGAAGTGAACTATGCCAATTCCTCTAATTGTCTGCAACGTTTTTCTTCAAGATCCTCACTAAGTTCTTATTGGTTGATTCTGTCACTCCATTCCCCTATGGATAGTAGTTTGCAGAGTATCTGATTATAATTCCTTTGTCTAGAGCGAACTTGGTTAATAAGGTGGAAGAAAAGTAAGTGGCATTGTTAAAAACAATAACGGAAGGCATACCAAACCTTGTGATCAATTGTTTCTCTATGAATTGAATTACCACCTTTTCGTTCACGTGAGTCAGAGGGATGGCCTCTGCCCATTTCATAAAATAGTCTTTAGCAGTTAGTATGTATCTATGTTGTTTTGAAGAACTCGGGGTAATATCCCTTATGACATTGAATCCCCATTGCTCAAATGGTCTGGATATGGCCACTAGTTGGAGTGGGGCAGCTACTCTCTTTTCCCTCCCTGTGCTTATTTGACAAGTTTTACAGTTTCTAGCGTATCTATGAGTGTCCCTAAATAGAGTAGGCTAGTAATAGCTGACTCTCAGTATCTTGTGAGCAGTGGTATTCCCTGCAAAGTGTCCACCTGCAATACCATCAGGGAGATCCTTCAGAACCTTGTTTTTGTCTTCATGTTCGAGACATCTCAAAAGTACCCCATCATAATTCACGTGGAAGAGCACCAAATTTATGAGGCAATATTGTGTCGATTTCAGTCTGAGATATCTCCTTTACTTAGGGATTAGTTTTTTTGGGCAAGTCTCATTTTCCATACCAAGATTCTTTCCTTGGGGGAACATATAAAGCTTCACTACACCATAATGCCAATTCATTCTCCCACCCGGAGTCTTCATTTACCTGGTCTTGGGCTTCAGTGACCAGTTTACACAATCCCTGTCCCTTAATGAGTTTGGAAGGTTTTATATATAGATCAAATTATTGGACTACTGTAATCCAATTTTCTCTTCTTTCCCCCATCTCATGTTGAGTGAATAGGAATCGAACTGCAGGGTGAGGCACAATGACTTTGGTGTGATTTTGTAAGATGTAAGATATGGAATGTTTTACTACTTTGTACACCGCATAAGCTTGTTTGTCTATAGCAGGGTAATTCAGTTCAACCCCTTGGATATTAGTGCTCATAAATGAGACCGATGCCTCATTGTTTTCATCATCCTTCTGATTCAATATTGCAGCTAAAGATTGGTTGAAGGAAACATTATAGAGGAAACAATCTTTGTTGAAGTCGGGACTTTGCAACACCGGAGCTTGAGATATTGCAATCTTGATATTGTTGAAAGAATCTTTTTGCCCGTCATCCCACTTAAAATCAACATCCTTGCAAATCATCTTTTGTAAGGGTTTGATAGTTTCAGCGAAATCAGGCGTGAACTTCCTCACAAAATTGATTTTCCAAAAAAAGGATTGCATAGCCTTTTTATTGTGGGGTAAGGGAAGATGAGTTATTGCCTTAAATTGTTCTCAGTATATGTGAATTCCTGCTTGAGATATAATATTACCTAGTAATTTATTTTCCTCGAATCCAAAGATAGTTTTCTTAGGGTGTAAAGATACACCATATTTCCTACACCTTTCGAAAATCTGTGTTAAATGTTGGATGTGATCTTCTCTGTTCTTTGAATACACAGTCACATTGTCTAAATAGACTACTACACACTTGTTGATCAGTCCCCGAAAATCTACGTCCATGGCCCTCTGGAAGGTTGCTCCTGCGTTAATCAACCCAAAGGGCATGCGTTTGTAAGAAAAAGTTCACCACTTGGTTCGAAAGGTAATTTTCAATCGGTCTTCTTATGAGACTAGAACCTAGTTGTAGCCTAAAAATCCATCTAGTAGGGAGAAAATATCAGAACCAGACACAGTCTGCAAGATTTGTTCCAATGGTGGGACTTGGTAGTTATCCTTTTCTGATGATCTATTGAGGTTTCTGAAATCCACACACAGGCATATTTCCCCAGACTTTTTCCTGACAGGAACCAAATTTTCTACCCAGGAAGAGTGTCTAACCTAAAAGATAATTTTAGCATCTAGTAGTTTCTTTAACTCTTGACATGCGAGGGGTTCCATAGATGGATGGTACTTCTAAAGATTTTGTCGAAAGGGTTTTACTCTAGATTTTAACGTGATTGTGTGTTGAATAATACGAGTGTCATAAGTTTTCAGTTCTCATTAGGACCATGCAAAAACATCTTGATATTCTCTAAAAAGTTTGAGATAGGCTTTCCTTTTTTCTTCAGACACTATATTGCCTAGATTTATATTCTTAGGGTTTTCTGGAGTTCCTAGATTTATAGTTTCATACATGGGACACAAGATCCCTGCCTTTGTGTTTGTTGACCCCTTAAATCTTTCCCTTAAGTCAAATAGGTTCTCCAAATTGGATACCCCTTTCGGTCTCATGTGAAACTTTGGTTTGTTACTATAGTGATATGTTTCACATCTTTGTTCATGGGAATCAGTTTCTACTAACTGCTCTTGGAATACTTCATTGTCAACATCCAGGTCCTTAAAATTTTCTTGATTGGTTAGGAAGTTTATAATCTGTTCATCTCCTTCAAAGACCTTCCAATTAGAAATATTGTTAGGAACTGATGGTTTGTAGAGTAGTTCCACAGTGAACCTGGAGGCTTCATAGTCGTCTAAAGGGGGTAACCTCGAGGTAGTAGTGGCTAGGGAATCAACAAGATTATTTTTTGTCCTGGGGATCATTGTAACATTGAAGGCCTCAAAATGTTCTATTAGTTTGTGCACTTCATGTTGATAATTCCTCAAGTGGGGAGAGTTGCAATGTATAATATTCTTTACTTGCCTAACAATAATTTCAAAGTCCCCAAAAAAATTTAGTTCTTTAACATTTAATTATATGGATTTCTTTAGTCCTTGCACTAAAGCTTCATACTCGGCAGTATTATTAGTGCATTCAAATTCTAGTCTACAAGACAGGAAATTTTGTCTCCCCTTTGGGTCAATGAGGATACATCATGCTCTCAACCCTTCTCATGATATAGACCCATTGAAGTACAGGGTCCAAAMTTGTGAGCAAAAATCATCAGCTTCTCCATGCCTACTAACTTCCTCCTCTCCACTTACTTTGTTTGTGGTTTCCAACAGAGGATCTTGACAGAAGAGGCTTTCTTCCATCGCTACCAGCAAATTTACTTGAAAATTCATTTTAGAGTTTTGAGTAAGAGGTACAYCAGATGAGAGAGGGGAGAAATTGCCAAAATTAGAATCACATGAGTAGTTTCCTGGCACGGGGAAATATGTCCACGAGGGTTTATTGAAGGCCTCTAAATCRATGACAATATGTTTGAGATACCTTTCCCTATTGATCCTAATCATGTTTCTGTGTCCCTTTAATGACAACCAGAGGTGAGCCTAGTCCGTGCTAAAGTATCTTTTCAACTTCTTGGACCAGTCTAGACTAAGTAGTAGTCCATAAGCTTCTGGTATATCCACTACAATGATGTCAATTACTTGAACAAATTTTGGGTGCGTAGCCATTCTGATCATCACATCCTTGAGTTTCCCAATAACTTTCACCTGATTTATGTCTAGTTGTATAACGTTCTTATCTTTTTTCAGCGGGACTATGTTTAATTTCTTGCAAATAGACAACGGAATAACATTAGAGGATGCCCCTAAGTCAACTAAACAATTATGGAGGTTTTGGTTGAAGACTTCGAACGTTAAAAGGAACGGTGGGACAAAAGGATTTCTTTTTTATCTACAGAGAAAGCGTTCACATTTGGTTTATTTTTTAGGTCTATGGGAGAGGGAACCTCCCCTGGGTCAATGCTTGTTATAGGGGTTTCTATTGATTTCAAGGCTTGTAGCAAAAGGTCCTTTTTGGGGGAATTCTACACATGTCCATGACCGACACATTAGCTTTCAATTTTTTTAAGTCTTCCACTATGTTTTAGTATAGCTTGGGTTACTCCCGTGTATGGATGTTTATCGGATTTTTTTGGGAGACAAAAGGTGCTTTCAGGTGATCGATTTTTTGTTTTCCTCTAGAGATTTGGAGAATGGTAAGGCCATTTGAGATGAGTTGAACCTTACTTCTCATTTGCACAGCCAAAACCTTAGCGGGTGGTTCTTGAACCTCAAATATATCATCGAAGGGCATTTGCAAGTCAGGATCCCATAACAACATGGTTGTTTCTTTCGGTAGGTCAACTTCCTCCTGATCAGAAATATTTACCATTGAGCCTCTTGGTTGTTCAGTAAGGGATACTTCCTCTATGAAACGATTGGCCATCAAATTCATGGCATGCACCCATTGTGGACAGACTTTTTCATAATGTTTCTCTTGATGATAGGTACACAAAGAGTCGGATGCTACATTTTCCAGGTTGATGTTTAAGTTGGATGGGGGAGGTTCAATTTCTTTGAATGGTGGGTTTCTCTTAAAAAATGGTTTATAAGGCCTTTGGCCTTGGTTTCCTTCCCCTGCACTTATTTTCATGTCTAGGATTTCATTTGATAATTTCTTTATCATTCGTTGTAGGTCTTCTATGTCTCCACTTCCCTTTTCAGGACCTTGTTCTGTTTGTTTTCATGGGGCTCTAGTTAACAAGAATCCTTTCCTGGATGGAGGTTGAGCTTCCTTCTTAACTAGTGAGACATGGCCCTCCTTACATCCCTTCATTTGAAATTGAATTGTTTTGGCTTCCTCGAAAGTTTCATCTAGGGTATGCTTGGCAACCCTTTTTACAAACATGGAAATAGAAGCAGGGAGAGCATTATCATATAACTCAATTTGCAACTCTTGAGTGGGTTTCTCTTAGGGTTGAAATTTGTTCAGGATAGTAGTAAATCGTTGATTGAAGTATTTAACCTTTTCTTTTGAACTCATGGTGGCAGTGAACAATTCATCCATTAAATCTCCTGTAGTGGTTTCTTCTATGAATTTGTCTAAAAAATCTTTTTGAAACTTCATCCAACTAGTTGTGGACCCTATAGGCAAGTTAAAATACCATGTGGAGGCTGAATTCTTAAAGGTATAGGGGAAAATTCTGCATACCACGTCCTCATGTTGGAAATTCATCAATCTAATAGCTAGTATGAAATTTTTAATATGATCTTCAAGAAATATGGAGGTTTCAGGGTCAAACTTGGGAAGTAACTTTTATGTATGTTGAGGGAGGTTATGTACCCATCCGGGGATTTCCAGAGAATCTATGGAAAACCAAGGTTGATTATTTCTAGGTGGGTTTCCCCTTTCTTCATTATGATGATTGTTATCCTCCATGTTGTTCGACTCCAAAGTTGAGAAATCTGAGTTAAACCCTTCCTCGTTAGATTCAAAATCATCGGGCTCATAGTAGTTACCATCTTGTGTTTCAAGGATCATATTAAGGGGATGTTCGATCTCGATGAGGGCAAAATCTATCAAGTATTCTACTATGTGAACAAAAACTTGGTCGAGGGTGTCGACCATTGGTCTTGTTATCACATTAATTTTTCAAGGGCCATAGGTCACAACCATGAGCATAAAGCAACACTTAGAGTGGTCTAATATGGACTCAAATCAAGCGAGCGAGAAAGTTGAGTTCTTAGCGGAGGACATTCCATTCAAAGTTTAGATTAGCAGCTCACAAGATTTCGGGATTCCAAAATTGCGCGAAGTATAGCACCAGAGAAAAAAGTCTTAAAGTGGACGAAGTCCCAAAGAGGATCTCGGTCGTCCGATTTTGGAGAACACGCGTCATCAAATCCTTAACTCTAGAGGATTTGCTTGGGGCAAATAAAATTTGAAGTTTGAAAAGTCTGAGGCCCGAATCGCGAAGCAGACCTCAGCCGTCGATTCGAAAAGGGAAGATCTGATCCATTGATTTGAAGAGGGTATATTTGAGTCACTGATTGTAAATCCTCACCCAAGATCACAAGATCGATGGCCACAGTCCATTGTGGGGATGCGACAAGCTCGGGCGATAATTTTCTTGAGTTGTCCTACAATTAAAACCGTGGTTTGGAAAAAGTAATACATGGAAAAAGGTGGTGGATTGCGGGCTCAGAAGCGGTGTGAACCCAAACCACCTTTGAGCCACCCCGCAATCACGTGTTTATATGGTTTCCTATCCAAGAGCAGTGTGTGGTCACCCCATTAGCATTAAGCCACGTTTAAATCCCGATGCAGGTCATTAATGAAAGTGAGAGAGGTGTTTGAAAACTTGTCTCACCACATAAATGGAAAACATGCAGAGAGCGGTCGTAAAGGTAGACTGTCAATATGAAGCTTCCTTATTGGTAGATTTTCCTGTAAAGCACATAACTGTGCCTAGCTCGCATCTGACATGAGGGGACCTGCACAATCTGATAGAGTAGGCCCTCATTGAAAATGTTAATGTGGTGGTCCGATCATACTCCTAGTGGTTGCATCATTTTTAGTATATATAGGCAGTTTTGATATTGTGTTATGGTCGATGGTTGAGCAGTGCTCCCGTATTGTAAAGTTTTGATGAAGCTCTAGTTCTTTGGTTATGTATTTTTTTTTTAGACTTCTGGATTAATCTAATTCATCTTTCTTACTCCATCTTATTTTCCTCTGATACTGAGAGAGTTCATCATTGACTGATTCACATGGGTTGTTATGACTGTATTATGATGAATGTTTGATTATACTGTTGTTATAATTTCTTTCAATTTCTTTGAGATTTGAATTCAAGAGGATCTTGTGTTTAAGTTTTTCCTCCTTAGGCTACTGGAAGACCAAATGTCCACGAAAGACCTCTACACCCTCCTCACAAAAGTATTCCCTCTATTCACCCTTACTACAACTTACTAACTGAAGTTGATTCAAGACCTCAACTGCTTGTGCATACCAGTCCACATTTTTGAGTTAGAACAATATTTTCTTGAGTCTGCACCCATTTGACCCCCTTTAAATTTATTCATTGTGACATAAAAAATGATGGGTATTGGGCTTACCTCCAATGCAATCTTGAGGTGACTTCTAGTGCTAACAGATCTACTTACTTGTTTTCTACGAGGAATTAACGAAGATAAGGGTAATGATCGAATTTTCCAGGCGTAAGCTCTTGTGATTCTTATGAACTGGTTCAACTCCTCATGAGGAAGAGCATAAAGTGTTTCAGGGAATAGATGTTCTTCCTCTTGCTTGGGTGAGTTACTCATTTTAGGAGTACTCAGTGTATGTGGGATGTCTTGAGAATAACTAGCCATGCATGTGGGTTGTTTTGAATATGTATGCTATGTGAAATATTATATCAAAAATATTGTTACCCATTCATTCACTGGCCCTCCTTCTAGCGCCAATTATGTTGAGGGGTCCTAAATCCCTTTAACTCAAAAACAGAAACCAAACCCTCCACAAAGAACCAATTAGACTTTGCAATGTTTGATGGTGGAATGGTTCTCTAGATATTTTGATCTGGCCAATTTATCGATGGGCTTTAAGTAGTGATTGACATGATATCTTCTTATGAAAGTTCCTCCTTAGGTTTAAATGTTCTCTTTTTGTATTTTATTTTATTAGATGAATCTGATCAAAGATGTGTGTTGGTATAAATTAGCTGGTAAAGGGGATTCTTAACTACTGAAGAAGAATGAGCTTGGGATAACCCTTGCGCTCAAGCATGCAGTCAAAGATATTCACACCTATGACAAGCCTAGTACTAATACATTAACTTGTTGGTATTTCAATTTTTGAATGAGATACAATTATAGTAAGAAAACATGCATGAAATAAGATGATGGCAAGAAAAATAGTTTCCTTAAATCTAGCATTAATCACACATTAACACAACGATTTGGTTTCATCATTAGAGACAAGAACTACAAAAAATATTGAAACAGCTAAATTATCAATAGATTCATAAACTCTTACTCGTTACAGCATCCATTAATGAAATAAAGTTGGAATTAATTCCTCTTCAATCCAATCACACAATGCCTTCGATGAAAATTAGAAATTTGTCTCCGGTCCTAAACATGACTTCTCAATTAAGGTAGTTTAGAAATAGTTCTTTACAATTCCAAAAATGAGGGTCTTTTGAAAACCATCAACCTTTGCTAAAAGGTCAATCCTCCTATTTATAATGAATCATTAACTAAAAATAGCTATTACAAGTGCAAGCTAAGTAAAACAAAATATCGCCACATGGTGCTTTAATCTCTTTGTTCTCTAAGAATCATCAAATAGTTTTACTGAAGTGGATGACTCTTCTCTTATCCCGACCATTTGACAAAGATTTCCTTGCATGTGTTGGCATACGGGAACCTATGTTGGTCCATCGAGGTTGAAAGAATTTCTTTCACTTCTACAGCTCATTCTTTGTACTTGATTATTTTAACACTCAACCGCTGCAAAATCGCTCGATCCTTAGTCGGATTCTCTATGAACTATTGTACTTGATCAGGCACCATGCTCGCCACCTTCGCTATCTTTTTTGTCCATGTCGAGTCTTGTTCTGCATGTTTCTTGACTATGTCATGTAGGTCCAAAAAGTATTCGGGTGAGCTGAATTTCAGGAGGTTGATACCTTTCATCACCCGATTAATCTTTCCCCATCTCTTTTCTCACTCGATCCACTTCTCCTAAATCTCTCACTAAGGTTCCTTGGCCATTTTTACCCAATATTTAGTTGCTTTCCTGATCTGATTGATACTATTATCCCTTAGCACCCGAATGTCGTGATCTTCGGTGTCTTGGCCCTTTTGAACTGTGCTAATGTAATTGATTCTTTCTACTGCTTGGTGAGATTTCTCATACCACCTTTCCATGTCCTTGCATGTCGTTAGTGCCATAAGGGTGTCTTCTTGGAAATCTACTATACCTGTAGTGAAAAGGTGTTGTTCATTCGTGAATTTGGCATAGGCATCTTGGAACTAACTTCTCAAAAACACCATGGCATGTGTGGAGTCCTAATAGTATTTTTCCAAATGGTGCAGATGCTCCAACTTCTTAAGTGCAACGACCATCTCCTTTTCATTTATTATTTCTCTATCCAATGTGGCATCCATGATATCCATCCCTACGTCGATAAGCTTGGATGTCTTGGCGTGTTCTACGTTGGGCAGTTTCTCTTCCATAGTGATGAGAATCGAGCTATATAATGTAAGCCTCCTCTTCTTAGTGGTCCTCTTCATGATGGATTTTCTCTTCCTGTCATAGGCGATCACTTGTATGTCGGTGACCTCATCAATAAGTTCAGGGATTTGTTTTTCTCCTTAGGTTAGAGTATTTCCCAAGCTCTCGGTTGTGTTTATCTATTCTAGGATGGGTTCCTGAACTTCTTCCATTTGTCCCGATGGCTCAACCTACATTTGTTGCTCATCAGCTGGTGAGGTATCGGCCAAAACTAAAGAACCAGGGGTAGGTTCGGTACTTACTTGGTAATTAGTTGTTAAGTGTCGATTTCTTGCTGTAGAATTTCCTCTTTCTCACCACCCGATCCTAGCTCATCCCTCGATTTGTCTATTGGGGTTCTCGGCAAGTAGATTAGCTTAATTTATAAGACACATTCAACCTCATGGTCACTCTGTGGAAGGCTTTGAATTGAAGCATCAGGACCTAGGGTAGATGCTTTCTTAGGTTCCTTTTCCTCTATAATCTGCCCCAAAGTCACCAGGGAAACCTTCGATCTCTCCTCATCATAATAGATGTTTATTAAGTCAAACAAGGGGTTTGGTACACTTGTCCTACCTAGTATCCTTTATATCTCAGGATAGGTTGAAATCCCCCCTGGTGATCAGATCTATGGTGATGGAACTTCAGGGTTTTCTGGCTCGGTGATTTCTTCAAGTTGCATTGGCTCTAAACCACTTGGCTCTCCTCTAATTTTGATTGGGTCATCAGTGGGGATCCTTGACATCTCTATGAGATCCGGTTCATTATGTAACTAATCAAAGATTCTTTGCACCCCTTATAGCAAGAGAAATCCTCTTCTTTGTGCCTATGTAGTCTTTGTTTCTCTAATTTCTTCCCTAACTCTGAGGGCCTCTTGAGCCGATTTCTCTATTTTGTCCACCTATTCATCCATGCTCATAGCCTTGAACCTAGTCATGTTCAGGTTGGCCATCCTCTATACCACCACATCCCAGTCCTGAGCGCACTCTGTGAAAATTTCATCCTCAAATTTTTCATGCGCATATGGCCAACAGGATGATACATGTGAAGCATGTTGGGGGACCAGGCCTTTAGGGTCATGCTTACGGAATCAGAATGTCGGGAACCTAAATTCAAGCTGACTCATCCCTTCATGTTTGTCTTGATCAGTGTCTTTTACCAAATAAAACCCCACATGGAAGCCGTAGGGTATGAAATATCGTTTCTTGTCCTTGACTAGAGTGGCGTTATATCCCTATAGGATAGTCTGAAAGAATATTTCTCCCACAATAATTCGGTCTAGGATGTGAGCAGGGAGTAAATGCAGTGCTCTAGTGGACCTGAACACCATGATATAGGTTGTATTTTCATCTAAATACCAGTGGCCTACCTTCGCTACCATTTTCTTGATTGTTGTGGATAGTCTCGAACATCCTTTTTAAATACAATAAAATAAATACAGGAAATTAATTCAATGCAAATGAGTGCATAGTATTTTTTGTACCTGTTCACCCATAGCATGTTGAAGTAAACATGAACCAGTATCTCTGCAACATGCCATCTTAAATTCATTCTAGCGAAGACATTTCTCGCACAGATAACATCAAGCAGGTATGAGGCCATGTGGAAAGTAGGTGCTCCCCTTCTTTCGACATCTAAGCCTATTGTACACAGATGCTCAATTGCTTGGAAATTATTTCTCCCCAGTTGAAGTTGCTTCCATAGATCACCATTGTGTATGCCAAGGGCATCCATGCTTCCAAAAACTTGGATCAATCCTTCTCTTCGTATAGTTGGTAGATGAGAGACATCAAGTATATGTATGGCTCCCTCAAGTTGGTTGTCCCATACCATCCATTTCTCCTATTTGTAAATTTCTTTTCCTCTTTCCACCATGAGGGCATCAACCGACTGGTGTTGTGGAATTCGTAGAAATTCACCACGAAGTTTGTGTTCAACCGCTCCTCTAGGTCTTTAAGTTTGTAGTACTTTTGGACTTCTGTCAGGGGGAAAACTCTGACACACCCGCCATTCTCATCCTTGATCAATCATTTATGCACGTCTGTATGGTCGATTAGCCACTTCAAAACCTCTATGCATGGAAAAACCATAGTTCTGCAGGACATCATGTGTAAGTATGACCGTCGGATATTTGGAAACACCTGGTCATGAAGCGCCCTTACATCCAGGTCATTCTGTGGGATACATTTTAGGTATGCCTCGTGGTTGATTATGTTGAATAGGTCTCCCCATTGTGGGGACATTACTTTGGATCCAGTGTTTTCTTATGTATCATCGAAGACTGGAGGTTGAACAAAATATTTCTTTGTTGAGGTGTTTATGACCGAATCTGCCCTAGGAGCGTACTCCAATTCCCTCACAGTACCAGAAGAAGAACCTTCACTTATTTATGCTTCCTTTAGCTTGGGTGCTCTCAGCGAGCATCTGGTGGTTGGCTTTCTTGGAGTCATTTTACCTGCAGCTAGAAAGTAGTTAGAGACTGTGCAATAAATCACATGTATATATAACAAATCATGACCGTCGAATTAACAAACTTGAACACATACCTATGCTACTTGTTTAACTTGGTTTTGATAATATGAGAATCATCACAGTCTCGAGATGCTTGCTTTGCTTCTTCAATGCCCTGGAATTTGAACTTGTGCACAGAATGAAATTGTTCAAAGTCATTCTATAGGTTTAAATAGGGATGAACTTACCTTGTCACATCATCCATTCAATTCAGGTTATGAGTGTAGTTCTATTAAATATGGTGCCATATATTCAAAGATATTTAAAATTAAATTCGATCATAGGTTGATGACACAGGTGCGGGAATCGGTAATTTTCTTAAGATAACCTTTCCAAAACCCGATCCTATCTTGTTGACATTGAAAAGTATCAAGGATTGGCGATCGGCGATAAACCTACCCAAGTGCTCCCGAATTGACTCTCTCTCAAAAATCTCTCGATGCCAAAAGAATATCGAGGGTCGGTGATCGGCGATATGTTTAAAGTAGAAAAAATCAATTGTTTTAACCTATTTTTTAGATTTCCTTGACCCCAAGCAAGCACATCGGTCATCGATTATCGGTTTTTTTTTTAAGGATTTTTTCAATGTCTATCCCTCCTGTACTTTGTCGACACCGATGGGGACCGTCTATCTCTTGAATCTTCATGGCCAATAACTCAAGAAAATCACCTCTGCCTTCTACCAATGCCAATTGTGCATCAATGATCGATCATTATTGTAACTATGTGGCCACTTTTCCTACTTGAATTTTTTCGACATCGAACACAAGTGCATTAGTTCGAAATGTTAGTTGAAGATTCTTAATTAGAATGCCAAGTTATTTTGGATAGAAGGTTTCATTTAACAATTTCAAACAAATCTAACTTCATCGATAAGAGTCATGAAAACAAAATAAGCCATCCCCCCATAGTGAACTCAATTCAGACAATAAAAGAACAAGTGGTACCCAAGAAGTGATATAATTTTATAAATATTTTAGGGTGTGTTGAGTGCTCAATAGTACACCGTGCAATCTCATAATCTCCTTGAAAAATACTCTAGCTATGTATCGTGCTTGATATGTTGTATGTACTGGAATAAAGTGTGCACTCTTCGTCAGAGTGTCAACTAAGATGAAAATTGAATTGTGCCTCCTTGTCGTCAGTGGAAATCCCATAATAAAATCCATTTAAATGACTTCCCATTTTGATTCAGGAATATCGTGTGGTTTTAATAACCCTGTTAGATGTCTATGTTCATCCTTCACTTGATGACATTATAGACATCTCGCCACATAACTAAATATGTCCTCTTTCATTCCTTTCCAAAAGAATAAAGGCTTAAGGTTTGCCTTCATCTTCATGACTCCTGGATGAGCCATGTAAACTGCTCGATGATCTTCAATTAGGATCAAACTTATTAATTCTTCATTAAGAGGTACGTAAATTATGTTGTTATACCTCATCAATTCATCATTGTCAATACAATAACCTTCATACTTCAGTACCATCATGGTATCTTGTCCAATTTTATCCTTAACTTATTTGTACCAGACATTACCTGTTTGTAAAGTTAGAATATTTTCTCGAAGATTCATCTTAAGAGGTATTACCGAGAATATTAATGGTCTTCAACTTAGTGCATATGACACTCTATTCATCATTCCTTTAATGTAAGTACTCTCAAAGTCATATTCGCAAAGTAATTCTGACTAACATCTATGTCATGCATTCAAGTCACTCTGTGTAAATATATGCTGCAATCCACAATGATCTTTCTTTAATTCAAAATTTCGTCCAATCAGATAATGTGTCCAAACTCTCAAGGAATATACAATTGCTAATAAATCCAATTCATGCGTTGCATATTTTTCCTCGTGCCTTCTCAATTTCCTTGAAATGTAAGCGATCACTCAACTGTCTTGCATCAAAACCCCCCCTAAGCCTTCCTTGGATCTGTCTGTGCATACTAAGAATTCTTTTCCCATGTCGGGGACTTTTAGTATCGACGTTGTCGTTAAAAAGATCCTTGAGATTTTGAAATGCTTCCATTTATTTCTATGTCCATACAAACTTCTTGTTTTTATTCTTAAATTTAGTGATCGGATTAGCTATCTTTGAAAAATATTTGATGAACCATCGGTTATATCCTACTAAACCCATAAATTTACATACTTCTTGTACATTCGTGGGTGTTGGCCATTCCATTATAGCCTCTAATTTCATTGGATCCACAGTGATAGCTTCACCAGATATGATATGTCCCAAGTAATGAATCTTTGATTGGTAAAAAGAACATTTCAATAGTTTCTTGTACAATTTGTTTTCTTGTAGACATTGTAGGACGAATCTCAAGTGTTTGTCATTCTCTTCTTTCATTTGAGAATAAATCAGTATTTCATCAATAAATACTTGAAAAAACTTGTCCAAGTATTCATGAAACACCCCATTCATCAAACTCATGAATAATCACAGGGCATTCGTTAGTCCAAACGATAAAACAATAAACTCATAGTGTATGAATATCTTCTTAAATGAGGTCTTAGCGATATATTCTTACTTAATATGTAACTGATGATACCCCAATCTCAAGTCGATCTTTGAAAAAATAGTTTCTCCTTTCATCTGATCAAATAAATCATCTATTCTTGGAAATGAATATTGATTCTTGATCGTATCTTTGTTCAATTGATGATAGTCAATTCAAAGTCTCCACGATCCATCCTTCTTTCTTACCAAAATAATTGTCACACCCCATGGTGACACACTTGGACATATAAGTCCTAAGTCTAACAATTCCTTTAGTTGCATTTTCAACTTCTGCAATTCAGGCGTTGACATCCGATATGGCGTTCTCGCAATCGGTTCTATTCCAGGTTTCAAATCTATGGTAAACTCAAGTTCTCTTTCTGGTGGAAAACCTAGTAGTTCCTCCTGAAATACATCTGCAAACTCTGATACTAATGGAATATTTTTTAATCCTTTTGCGTCAACTTTTTCATTTAGTGCTAAGATGGCATATATATTACACCCCTTGCACATGCTCTTCTGCAATTGTAGGGAAGAAAAAAATCTCAAGGACACTAACTGGTTTCTTCCTACAATTACTCTAATTCGTCCCAAGTCATCTGTCAAAATCAACCGTTTTGTGTTACAGTTAAGTATTTCATCATGTGATTCTAACCAGTCCATGTCTATCACTATGTCATAAGATCCTAATATTGTGATGTATAGTTTGGCCTTCGTTACAAAATCACCCAAGTTAATGATACAGTCCATAACCTTTCCTCCAACTTTTTGTTTGGCACCCGATGCCATTTCTATGTATATGAACTAGTCCTGCTCGACTTCCTTTACCTTAATTATCTTAAGCGTTGCACTAGAAATAAATCTCTCTGTAGCACCTGGATCTATCAAGATACTAAAATTTTGATCGATGATTGTACCTGACGTCTTGAGCACAGTGGACTAGTGCCCGGCCTGGCAGTTATTCACCGTTGCATGTATCCTCTAGGCCTTGCCCAAATATCCAACAGTAGTAGGTCCAGATGATCTGGCCTCTCTTGCCTTCTCAATCAGATAATATCTCTAGTAATGTGGCTCCCCACATGTCCAATATCCATTCTTTGGTCAAGTTCTCTTGGTCCCTGACGTAGAAGTTGTTGGCCTAGCAACCTATGATCCTGGTATGTTCTACTGAATAGGCCAAAAAAAATTTGTTGTTGTGGATGATGGTGTTTCTGATGTTGTGGTCCTCTATAAGGAGTCCACTGCTAAGGATTCTGTCGTCGCGGTGTTGAGAAAGTAGGTCCTCTAGGCGTATCTCAATTCCATGAAGTATGTTTGCCTAATGTATGATGTTGATGCACTCCTCATGTCATTTTTCCAATCGGTCTAGAAGGAGTCATTCCCTGACCCCTACCATTCAATTCTTCCTCAGCTATGATGGCCTTTTGAACTACGTCATATAATTTCTAAGGCATTAGGATCCTCACCTTTGCATGAATGTTGGATTTAAGGGAAAACACAAAATTGTTGACTTTTACCTTCTCTGTGTTCATATGTGGAGCATACCTAAGTAGTTCCTTGAACCTGGCCTCATACTCTGGCACCATATGACCACCCTATCATAAGCCATTGAACTCATTCAGTTGGCTCTCAATTAATTCCTTGGACAAATACCTCTCCCGGAACCATTCCTCGAACATCTCCCATGACACGTCTTCAACGACCATGTTTAGTTGAGGTAGGAGTGCCTTCCACCAAAGTAGAGTGCTCCCTTTAAATTGAAAGATCACCATGCAAACTTTCATGTTGGAGGTGTAATCACGAAGTGCAAAGAACATCACCATGTTCTCCAACCATGCCTCGGTGGCTAAGTCGTCTGGGGCACCCCAAAACTCGGGCAACTTTACCTACCTTCTCGAGTTCTCTGTGTATACTACTACTACCAGCTAGGGCACGATGTGAACCCTCATTGGGCATATATGCTCTTCCCTCATCTCTATATAGGCATTTGATCAACGCCTATGACATCCTATGAATGGATCTCATCATACCTACCACATCTCCCACAACAGCCTGCTCCTGCTCAATAATTTTTTCTTCTCTTTGGGGGTTAGACCTCTCTGGCGTGGATACTATTAGAGGTGTCACACCTCTTCCTCTAGCACCACATTGTCTCTTTCCCTTGCATCATCTAACCATGATTACCTGCATGGATGATTTTCAAAATTTAATTAGCAATATAATTTTAATCATTTAGTTAACATAGTGGAAGGCGTAACGGTCCAATGTCGCAAGGTTGAACCCACTCATATACCATATGTAACACCCCTCTATTATGACATAAAAGTAAGTGAGTACAGTAAGACTTTTTTTTTTTTAACCTTCGTTATAACAAGTTTTACATGAAACAACATACATTATTACGTACACATTCTATTTTCATTCATCTCAATGCATGACAATATTTAAAGATAACATAATGTCTACCCACCCAACCTATCCTACAAGGTTAGGAATTCCAAGACACATAATCAATGCTCAAGCCCAGGATTCATCCGATTGATTTTGACCATTTAAGGTCTTAGGACTAGCGACTGTTCTCAGGAACAAGGAAGTATCTAATTCCCATAACTTCAATCTATTCCAAAGTTCAAAAACTATAATTAACAACAATCTTAACCATTTATTTTTCAAAGAACACAGAAAAATAGGTAACATGGTCACCACTTACACAACGTAATTGTATGCTAACATAAGAATTCATTACCTTACTATTTAAAAGAAAAGGAAAGTATTTCATTAATATCATGACATAAGCATAAACAGTTGGTAACAAGAAACCCTTAAGTAGGAAATTTAACATTAATGACATTTTCAAAGTTTACTCAAGTTTACTTTGAATAAGTGTAATAACCCTCCATTGTGCAACCAAGTAGGTAGATATTATAAGTTAGCATAATATATATATATATATATATATATATATATTTGAAAGAGAAAAGAAGAGAAGAGAAAATATCTCAAACCCTCCATTGTGCAACCAAGTAGGTAGATATTATAAGTTAGCATAATATATATATATATATATATATATATGAAAGAGAAAAGAAGAGAAGAGAAAATCTCTCAAACCCTGAGAGGAGACTGTAAACTTGCTTTGTACTTTCTAAACTAAAAATATATTGTGATGAAGTAATTATGTGTCTGTACGTTTGTCCATTTTTTAGGAGTTTAAGATTTTGCTTTAAGTTCCAAGTTTCTTTTCTGAGAGTCGCAGTGCAAAGTGTGCACAATGCCAATGTAAAGAGTGCATAGACGCACCTTCTAAAGGTCCAAATCTCAGGAGAGTTTGTAAAAAACTACACAGAGTAAATGAAAGAAATGCACAAGCGACCTTTTAAAGTCCATAGCTTAAGAGGGAAGTGCAAGTGTGCACTGGAGTTCATTTCATATAAGTGACGAAGCTTAGGAGAGAAAAAAAACTTTTGTAGATATTCAAGTGGGGAATCGAGTGTAAAATCTCTTGTTTAAGAACTGGTCGACGAGATCTTCTCATGAGAAGTTGAATTCCCCACAACCATTTGATCAAAAAGGAGGAGCTCTCTCATTAAACCCGGAGTCGTTCGGACTTCATCACTTCGGTGGTTCGGAACAATTAGTGTTGTCACAAGGTGCAAAGCCCCGAAGCTCTTAACCCCAGAGTTAATCCTGACTGTAGATCATTAGACAAGAGTGAGTTGTATATATATTATTTATTCGATGATTCAGATCTCTGAAAATTTTGAGTCATATTTTTTGAGGGCTAAGAAACCCTAAAGCTCTAAAGTCCCGGAGAAAAGGACAACCATTGATCTAGTGATCGAATGGGGGTCGTTAGATCTTCAAGCCTTCATCCTTCAGAATATCAGTAGTTCGGCACTCCAATGAATTTTATTCATTGTTAAAAAGGTAAGGAACTCCCAGAGTCTCGAAGTCCGAAGTGGTCATCAATCATTGATCAACGAGAGCGTGAGCTGTTAAAACCTTGAGCCCTTCGTCGGTTCAGCGATTTGGGAGAAATATATCAAGTTTTTTGGTGTGGAGAATCTCTAAAGCCTGGAGTACCAGAGTATATCTCCACCATAGATTATCGTGTGTGGAGAATCCCCCCCAGCCGTCCAATTAAAATCATAATTGTTGATGAAGGAGAGTGGAAGGATAGGGTATAACCTACAACTATCGGTCAACCTCGCTTTATGACGACATTCGGCTGGTAACAATCCGAGTGAAAGAGAGTGTTGGAGTTGATGAATACTATAGAGCGTCGGAGTCCCAGAGCTCTGAATAGTGCCCTTTTTTCAGTGCTAGGTTCTAGCTCGCAGTCACATGCAAATTTGTCAAGGTAAAAAGGGATAACACCTACAGTTAAATTGCAAGTCAATATTCTGGAATAGAAAAATAAAAGTTTACAACGAACCATTAGGTTCTAAATTCTTATATTCGCAACTTGACAATGACCCTACAATTTTTCCCAAAAATTTGGATTTATAATAAAATTAAACAGAGAATACATGCCACTAATAAATTCATATTTATCAACAAATTCAATAGCAAATCCACGATACAATTTCGTATTTAAACAAAATCCAACGAAGATCCACAATACAACAAAATTGAATTATCATAAAATTCAACAGGAATCCACGATATAAAATTTCAGATCTAGAATATAATTCAATAGATATACCACAATATGAATTAATTTAAGATTTAAATGAAATTCAATAGAGAACTCATGATACAAATTTAGGAATTAATTACTTAGTTTACCAACGAACAATACATTATTAAATTTCTTTAAAAATAATCTCAACTAAAAGCTCTGATCATACGAACATCAAATATGGATAAAAATACAATTTTTAAGACATATACCATACATAATATCATTTCGATATTTACAATGAGGATCAAGCCACTCGAATTTAGAGTTCAGAAACACTCGAAATTACAGTGAAAATTTGAAAATTGTAAGCAATGTAACTATTTTTCGTTTGGAAACAATTATAACAATTTCTCATTAAGGCTTTCTATTGATTCTACAGTGGCCATACCAAAAATAACCTACTAATATAAGCATACTATAAAATAAATTTAGAATATAAAAATACCGAGACCAATGAAGGTTGTGAAATGAAGATTCCCTTCAAAGTCTTGCGCTCCTTTTTTTCTTTTACTTGCTAATCAACAAAACTTCATCGGTACCTCCCAGCGAATGCTAGGGGTACTCTTCTTCCCCCTGAGCCCCTCGAGCCACAAAGGAGCCACACACAAGAAAACAACAAACAATATCTCCAAGACTTGCCTCACAAGGAAGATCTTCCACTCTTGTTACAAGCATGGTATCCCAACTCTCACAAGTAAAACATAGTTCAATAAAAATTTGGCAGCATAATAGTGCTCACCAGGTCAACCCTTTTTCCCTTCTATATCATTTTTTTTATATAAATTTCTTCACCGACACATGTCTTCATGCACAATAATTAACTTAGTAGCTTAAATTAATTATGATTACTCACCCACACACTTGTCACACTCTCACCAAGTTGCACAAGTAATTACCAATTTTTAATTTAGTTAAAATCCAAATTCCCTCACATTCCCCAATGTGTTCATATTTTTTCTCTTAGTTGTCCTTTTGTTCCCCAAATTCTCATTTAATGAGTGTCTCCTAACTAGATCTTAGTTAGAGTTGGATTACAAGTCTTCTTCTAGTTAGACTAGTGGTAGGTTGACTCAAGATTCTATTCTATGTACACCCATTCTCTCAAGTTATTATTTATTTCTATTTGAAAATCCATTTTTTATCAATTTCATGCACGCATGTACATTTTATCAAATCTTTGTATTTTACTCACTTTTTCCTAGAAATTGATTTATCTCAAATCTTTAGCTCATGTCATAATTCATTTAGTCCTTTATTTAAATTTAGACTTAGATTTAGTCTTAGACTTAGGATTATACTTTTTTAGGCTTTATAATTAATAATCTATTGTTTAATTAATTATTTTAATCCAACAAGGTCTAATCATTTCAATGTTTTCTAGGCCACCTAGATTTATTGACTCAAGTTTAATTACGTTATGTGCCCTTAAAGATGCACCTCCATGCTCCAAGGGTGCCACTCGCCTTAGACTTGTTTTGAATTTTTTTCCAACCCTTGGAGTCAACACTCCACTCGGTCTACATTGTGAGAGACTAAGGGCTTCTAAGGAATAAGGACTCTTCCTTATTGTGTGCCCCTTAGAATCTTTGTGAGTGACTTTCTCAATCCACCCTCATGACATCGTGGACCTATTGAACTAGGTAATCATTTACCTACCGTTCATACCAAGACGGGAGTGCTAGTAGGCTATGACAGGGATGTTGCCACACCTCTCCCTCAAATGTTTGGTTTTTGTGCATGGCCCCTCTGCTCCTTATGTGAGTCAGATTAGCAAGCATCGTCAATCCTGCATCCACTAAAAAAAACGTATCTATAATCCATATACATAAACCATAATGCAATCAATCATACATCACATGTGTGTAATAATGAAATACTCAAACAGATACAATCCACTCCCTAACTCAATCAAGATTCCAAGGAAGTCCATTGATGCCATCAACAAACACAACCTATCATGTGTCCTGCAAACTTGGGAAAACTCGTCAATAACATCTGCCAATATATATACATAAAAATAACAATAAGTCACAACACATCATCATCATCATATATAACCCATAATCGAAACAAAATCAATATACCATAACTTGAACACTTGCACGCAAGTGTCCTCAAAGAATAAGTCAATAAAAGTATGCTCAGTAGAGTGGAATATTACAGACACCCTCTCTTGTTTTAAAATTCATCCCAAAGTTCTTACAGTACATAAATGAAAGTAAATAAATGTATCTAACATATATCTAAATGTCTAATCTATCAAACAAGTAAGGAAAGTTGAAATTGTTGACGCATCTCATATGCATCCACCCAGGTAGCCGAGTGTGGACCATAGTTGTCCCACTGGACCTTGACCTGATCGACTATTCGATGTCGTAGTTGTCGAATGCGATGGTCCAAAATGCGGTTAGGCTCTACCTTGAGAGCACCCTCATCTGACACCTGCAAAGAACTCATGTCAATAACATGTGATGGATCAATGCTATAATGTCGCAAAACATATACATGAAATACATCATGCATACGCATCAAATAATCAGGCAAAAATAGTCGATAAGCCACGGGTCCTTTATTTTCCACGGTCTTGAAATGTCCCACAAACCTAGGAGAGAGTTTAAAACCCTTTCCAAACTTGATCGAACTCTTGTGCGGTTTTACCCACAAGAAAACTCTGTCGCCAACTTCATAACTGTGGTCAACACAATGCACATCAGCATAACTCTTCTATCGATCATGCGCTTATTTAATTCTTTTCCTTATCGATCGCATATTTTATTCCATCTCTTGGATCACTTCTAGTCCCACCAAAACCCTATCCTCAATTCAATCCCAACTCAACAACGTCTAACACGATCACCCGTAAAGAAACTCAAACGATGCAATCTTAATCGTACTCTGGTAACTGTTATTGTATGAAAAATGTACCAATGGCATGAAGTCTTCCCAACATTTATGTTGGTCCATTACATACATACGCAACATATCCTCCAAAATCTGGTTCTTTCTCTCTGTTTTATCATCTATCTCAGGGTGATACGATGATTTAAATTCAACTGTGTTCCCAAGGCCTCTTGGAAACTGGTCCAAAATTGTCCTATAAACATTGATCCTCGATAGGATATGATCATTCTTGGTACACCATGTAATCTCACAATCTTGCTGACAAATACTCTAGCTATGTCTGGAAATTGATACATTGTACGTACTTGAATAAAGTGTGCACTCTTTTTTAGAGTGTTAACTAACACAAAAATTGAATCGTGCCTCCTTTCCATCAGTGGCAATCCCACAATAAAATCCATTGAAATGACTTCCCATTTCGATTCAAGAATATCATGTGGTTGTAATAACCTTGTTGGATGTCTATGTTTATCCTTCACTTTCTGACAATATATACATCTCGCCACGTAACTAACTATGTCCGCTTTAATTCCTTTTCAGAAGAATAAAGGCTTAAGGTTTTCCTTCATTTTCATGACTCCTGAATAAGCCATGTAAACTACTCGATGAGATTCACTTAGAATCAAAATTCTTAATTCATCATTAGGCGGTACGTAAATTCTGTTGTTATACCTCATCAATCTGTCCTTTTCAATAGAATAACCTTCATACTTCAGTACCATCATGATTTCTTGTCCAATTCTATCCTGAAATTCTTTGTACCAGTCATCGTCTATCTATAAATTTACAATATTTTCTCGAAGATTCATCTTAAGAGGTATTACCAAGAATAGGCGTGGTCTATGACTCAGTTCATTTGCCACTCTATTCATCATTCTTTTAATGTAAGTAATCTCAAAGTTGTATTCACTAAGTAATTCTGACCAACGCCTATGTTGTGTGTTCAAGTAACTCTGTGTCAATATATGCTGCAATCCACAACGATTTGTCTTTAATTCGAATTTTCATCCAATATGATAATGTCTCTAAACTCTCAAGGAATATGCAATTACTAATAACTCCATGTCATGTTTTGCATAGTTCTCTTCATGCCTTCTCAATTTCCTTGAAATGTAAGCGATCACTCGACTGTCTTGCATCAAAACCCCACTTAAACCTTCCTTGGATGTGTCCTTGCATATCAAGAATTATTTGTCCATGTCGGGGACTTTTAGTATCGGTGTTGTCATTAACAACTCCTTGATCTTTTGAAATGCTTCCATGTATTTCTCTGTCCATATGAACTTATTTATTTTCTTCTGCAACTTAGTGATCGGATTAGCTATCTTCAAAAAACCTTCAATGAACCATCGGTAATATCATGCCAAACCCATAAATATACGTACTTCTTGTACGTTCGTTGATGTTGTCCATTCCATTATAGCCTCTAATTTCACTAGATCCACAATGATACCTTCACCAGATATGATGTGTCCCAAGTAATGAATCTTTGATTGGTAAAAAGAACATTTTGATAGTTTCCCGTACAATTTGTTTTTTCATAGACACTATAGGACCAATTTCAAGTGTTCGGTGTGCTCTTATTTCGTTCGAGAATAAATCAGTATGTCATCAATAAATACTTTAACAAACTTGTCCATTTTTTCACGAAACACCCCATTCATCAAACTCATGAATACTCACGGGGCATTGTTAGTCCAAACGATAAAACAGTAAACTCATAGTGTCTGAATCTCGTCTTGAATGCGGTCTTAGGGATATCTTCTTCCTTAATCGGTAACTGATAATACCCCGGTCTCAAGTTGATCTTTGAAAACACAGTTTCTCCTTTCATCTGATCAAATAAATCATATATTCTTGGCAACAGATATTATTTCTTAATCGTCACTTTGTTCAATTGATGATAGTCAATACAAAGTCTCCATGATCCATCCTTCTTTCTCACAAAAATAACTGGCGCAACCCATGGTGACACACTTGAACATATAAGTCCCAAGTATAATAATTACTTTAGTTACATTTTCAACTCTTGCAATTCATGCGTTGACATTTGATATGGCATTCTCACAATCGGTTATGTTCCAAGTTTCAAATCTATGGTAAACTCAAGTTCTCTTTCTAGTGGAAAACATGGTAGTTCCTTCGGAAATGTGTTTGCAAACTCTGATATGACTAGAAGGTTTTCTAATCCTCTTGTGTCCCTTTTTTATTTTAGTGATAACATGGTGTATAACTTACACCCCTTGCACATACTCTTCTATAATTGTAGGAAAGAAATAAACCTCATGGACACTCCACGGTTTCTTCCCATAATTACTCTACTTCGTCCCAATTCATCTGTTAAACTTAACCATTTTGTCTTATAGTTAAGTATCGCATCATGCGATTCTAACCAGTCCATGCCTATCACTATGTCATAAGATCATAAGATCGTGACATATAGGTTGGCCTTCATTACAAAATCACCCAAGTTAATGCTAGATTCCATAACCTTTCCTCCAACTTTCTGTTTAGCACCCAATGCCATTTCTACGTATCTGAACTCATCCTACTCGAATACCTTTACCTTAATTCTCTTAAGAACTGCACTATAAATAAAGATCTTTGTAGCACCTGGATCTATCAAGATACTAAAAGTTTGATTGGCGATCATACTTAACATCTAGAGAACAATGGACCAGTGCTCGTCCTAGCAGTTATTCATCGTTTCATGTATCCTATGGGCCTTTCCCAAATATCCAAAAGTAATGGGTACAGACGATCCGGTCGCTCTAGCCTTCTCAATTAGACAATATCGTTGGTAATGTGGCTCCCCACATGTCCAACATCCATTCTTTGGTCCAGTGCTCTTGGTCCCCAAAGTAGAAGCTATTGTCATAGCAGTCTATGATCCTAGTTTGTTCTATTGAATAGGCCTAAAATGTTGTTTTTGTTGCAGACGATGTTGTTGTTTCTGCTATAGTCCTCTATAAGGAGTCCTCTAAAAAGGATTATTTCATCGTGATGTCGAGAACATAGGTCCTCTGGGTGCATCTCGGTGCCCTGAAGTTTGTCTGGCTAGTGTATGATGTTGATGCGCTCCTGATGTCATATGTCCAGTCGATCTAGAAGGAGTCCTACCCTAACCCCCATCGTTCAATTCCTTCTCGGCTATGAGGGCCTTCTTAACTGCATCGTGCAATGTATGAGGCATTAAGATCCTCACCTTCACATGAATGTTGAAGTTAAGGTTGAACATAAAATTTTTGACCTTTAACTTCTCTGTGTTCAAATGGGGCACATACCTAAGTAGTTCCATGAACCTTCCCTCATACTCTGGCACCGTACGACCACCCTATCGTAAGGCGTTGAACTCATTCAAATAGTGCTCAATGAATTCCTCAGACAAATACCTCTCACGAAACCACTCCTTGAACAAATCCCCTAACATGTCTTTGACAACCATGTTTAGTTAAGGTAGGAGTGTCTTCCACCAAAGTAGAGCACTCCCTTTCAATTGAAAGACCGCCATGTGGACTTTCATGTTGGAGGTGTAATCAAAAAGTGCAAAGAACATCGCCATGTTCTCCAACCATGCCTCGGTGGCTAAGTGTTAGCAAAACAGGACCGCGGAGCAATAAAATAAAACAAATGCAGAAACAAAACACAGAAGACACACAATACAAGAGAGACACATATTTACGTGGTTCACCCAGTGTGGGCTACGTCCACCAGAGAAATTCCCAGGTCCTTCCTTTATTATTATCTAGCAAATGAAGGGATACAACCTACAGAAAAACCCGTTGTAACTTCCTCTTCTTTCTCTCACAGTCTCCTCTCTCATAATACAATATTCACCATCTAACCATAGTTGTGATACATTTCCCTCATAAAAGAGGGTTGCCTTCTAGGGAAAAAAACCCTAACATAATCTCTACCATTAGATCTGCAACCTTATAATGAACGGTCCATATTTACAATGAAATTACAATATACTTTTACAAGGCAATTTTTCCTTCGGGGGTTTCGCCCCCGAACCCCCGCTGGGGGCCCGCTTGCCCCCAGACCCCCCAAACCCTGCAGAGGGGGTACCCCCCCTCTACACTCCCCTGCGTGCAAGAGTGTACATACTTATGGGGTGTAAATACTTCATGGGGTATAAACACGACTGAAAGCAAGCACCTATGAATCAGGAAGATAACCAGGCTCCACAACCAACAATCTCCCACTTGGAGACTAATCTCAACAACTCCACCGTTGTTGTATATGCTAGACTCTGAACCTTCTTGGACCTAGCAAATTTCTCATTTTCATCTTCATTCTTGAAGACCAACTGAAACTGAGCAGGAACTCAGTTTCTCCCTAG